>CM055828.1:24727475-24765705 GCA_029582265.1 Zoroaster sp. YZ-2022 | reverse complement strand
AGCACTCCAAAATTCCCTTGTGCCCCCTTGGGCCCTTTGGTGCCCCTCAAAATGTTCCCACAGAAATATTTATTTTCTAACAGCAGTGGTCTTCATCAAGGGAAAAAATGCCTTGCCCCTCCTCACGAATGAATTTACAGCCATGGAGGTGACTGCATCCCTTGCCCTGGTCTTGGCCATGGTGCCCTTCATCAAGAGGAAATTCCAGGCTCATCACAAAATGTATCTAGAAAGTTGTTGGCGCAAAAGCCAACTTACATGGATGATAAGTTGGTCTGCAGAGAGTGGTCGTGGGCCGTCTAGTTCCTCAGCTTGGATGATTTCTTCTTTCATTTTCGGAACGCTTGCCTACAAATTAATGTACAGAAAACAAAATGAAAACTAACTTGTATAATAAATTAATACTGTTTATTTATATACTGTATCTTTTATTTTTTGCTATCTTTCTAGTAATGAAACCGAGGATTCCTCAAAAACGCCTGTGAAGAGAAGACGATTAAGTTATGTTCAATTTTAGATGTGGAAATTGAACATAACTTAGACCAACGGTCCTTATATGGCCCACTGAGCAATCGTTAAACTATTGAAAGACGATTTAACGGTCGAACGATTGAGAGGATAGTGTTTTGCAATGTTTGAATATGCCCAGCCCAACTGGCCCTCCTTTGGGTCTGACAAAAGAGCTATATTGACGTTCCAGACTACAGTAGCCACTTTGTAGGCATTAAGACTTGTCAATTATCACTTCTTTTGTCTGCTTCCAGAAGCTGTTTCACCCAGAACCATTGCTTTCAAATCTGGTAAACAAATGAAGCATGCTAAATGAATAGTTTGGGCCAATAGTTTCACGATTGCTCAATGGGCCCTTAGAGGACCATAGGCAGGAGGCCTTAATCGTCTTCTCTTCAGAAAACCCAAGACAAATATGCTAGGGGGCAACCCACGTAATAAGGTAGGGACTGAAAACACAATCATATGTCGGCTCATGTCCAAGTCATTGGCAGCCATCTTTAAAGCTTCAAGAGTCTGTTTATCCTGATGGCGACTAGAACAGACCGTATCAGAAACACCGTCTTACATAGCGATAGTTGAGATAACTCACATGGTGTTACAGCAAACTGAACCATTAATCTTTAAAGCCCTACTGGTATTGTAAATAAAAAACCACAAATGGTAACAGATACAGCTGATGATGGTATCAAGCATGTTCTCATTAACAACACAATGCATTAAGGTTGGTTTTTACACATTTTTTCAAAGCAAAGTTGGGGGGGGGGGGGGGTGTAATGAGGTATATAATGTTTAGTGGGTTTCTTGTGGTAGGATGGCCTTGTAAGTTGTAGAGGTGCTGGTCACCTGTTCTATCTTAACACTCACTGGCTTTGTTTAAAATGAATTTTTGTATATTTTTTTGTCTTTAAGGTTTTGGTTTTATATTTAATTGATGTAATTTGATTGCCAGTGTAAAAATGTAACATTGAACTGGCTTTTAATTGACGCTCCCGGCATGATGTTACGTACAGTAACAATGCTATTATAACCAACATCACTGCATGTACATGTATAATAGAAATTGGTTATACCGAACATGACCCTTGGCTGGAAGAGCGACATGAACTCAAGATGAAGTCAAAGAGATGGAGCCAAAAAAGATGGAGTCAAAAAAGATGGGAGTCAAAAGGCGAATAAGACCTCCCGATGGGACAGAGAACAAGAAAAAAAAAAAGCAAGATTTCTCGTACCCTATCAATGATTGTGCCACCTGGTGGCTGCGTCTGACCGATGCATTTGTACAGCTGGCGTCTCTGGATCAACTCGAGGATGTGACGCGACTCGGCCAGGGCGGGGTCGTCAGAACGCATGATCTGAAGCATGATATCGTCGGTCAGTTTGGTGTAGGCAACCATGTCATCAATGGCTTCGGACATCCTCAATAGTTTGCTGTTATAAACGATTATAAAAAAACAGGACCATTGTATTCACAGAGAGCACAGAACAGACAATATATGCACTGTCTTTACCACAAGATAAAAGACCAATGGGGTCATAGGGCCATGACCCCAAGGTCTGTGTCCTGTGGTAAAGACCAAGCGTTAGTTAAACTTTTCCTCCCATTCATAAATGCCCAACTGCATTTAATTTTCAACATTTCCTTATTCAGTCATTTGTATTCAAAAAGAGACTGACAAATTCCAACTCAACCCGTGAGTGCGAGTGACACTAATACAAACTACTACGCTAGGGACATTAATTATTAGGTGAATAAATCAATGGTGCACCAATTATATGGTGGCACATGTCGATCACTCACCCATCTTTTCCTTTGATCAACCAGTGATCATTTGCCTTCACGAAAGCCTCCACAATCCTAGAAAGAAAACAAAATCAAGATATTAAATTTAAATATCATTTTATACTACATGTGCCATAGGGACTGATGATATTGTTATAATATGTTTGTGAAGATCACCATAAAGGGACAGTATCATCACAATGAGAGCAGACTTGACAGGGCAATTTGGTCCAAAATATTTGGCCAATACTACTGTGATTTTGTCCACTGAACGGGTGACTTTGCAAGAGCGACATCAGGAAGGCAACTAATACATGTAAAGTGGGCCAGTTGTTTTCGCCAAATGAACCTTAGGCTTTTCTGAATTTGGGGTTCCAATATTTAACTGCGAGGTTGAATAATGAAACTTATGTTGGTTGGCTTCCTTATATGACATTACTTCGCTAAAATAGTGAGAAAGGTTTGATATTTGCTTAAAGCCCCTGAAATAATTCTAGCCACAGTACATGACACTACAACAATATTGGTCCAATACTCACATGGACTGAGGACGATCAGAGCATACTGATCGAAACGTCGAGTTGTACCACCAGTTCTTTTCAGAACTAATTACTACTCAATTGAGATTCCACATGGTGTCACCGCAATTAGTCTTACTCACATGGTTTCAATGATCTTGATCACCTTGTGTTGGTAAGCTCTGCGGTGGAGACTGTTCCGAGTGTGGAACATATCATACAAATTGCCAACCTCCTGGAAAGAGAACAGCTGTTAAATGGTTGCATTTGAAAATTGAAGTCAATAGAGTATATATACATAACAGCAAAAGAAACGTCACCCCTAAAAATATTTATTATTTTCATTTTATAATTAATATAATTTGTTTAATGAAGAATATTATGAGTATGGAGTGTAACACAAACACAATGTTGCAAATTTGGTTGACCTCAAAATTCATCATGCATGACGTCTGAGGACACATAAGCTAAACATGTTCTCATACTTATCAAAATTTAGGGGGGTGACGTTTCTTTTGCTGTTATGTATATATTTAAAAAAAAATTATATTTCAAGATCATGAAAAAAATGCAATAAACACTCTTCTCAATCAACTTGTATCATTATGTTACATTTTTTAAAGAAGAGACATTTAAGCATAGGGCTAGGGTTTAACAGGTATGTATCGTCCCTGAAGTGGACCAGGTTCATTCCGATTGCATGTTTACACAGTAGCAGGTGCCATAATGAAACTGTTGGCTCTTCGCTGGTTCCCGTTTATTACCCATTACTACATTGCACAAAATTGGTACCCTCACAAACAATGTATCGATACTACACTAATTCACATCCATAATGCTTTTCAGTAATTCAGAACTTATTTATTATAGCACACTACACATACGAAAATATTCGGTATAGGTACCAATCGTGATTTTACCTGAATACTCATAAAATGGTACTTTATCAAGGGCTTTTTTTCTTTTCTTTTTTCGTTGGGCGGAAAACTTGAAATTTTTAATGTTTTAAAGAGTGATTCGTACTTTTGCAATTCCTGAAAAAATGTGTAATAATTACTAAAAATTTGTAATAGTTGTCAGCTATGAAGATGGCTGTAGTCTTATAAAGGTTAACCCTCCTACTATTGCTGCACTTTAGTGGGAAGTTGCTACAGAGGTCAAAATCAGTCAACTGCTTGTTTTGACTGTTGACCCAAATGTGCAACACAGGGTCATTTTTGACTGGTTTTTACTGTCATTTTGACCACCCTGAACAATACCAGACAATGCTTTTACCAGTCAAAAACGGTTGACTCATTTTGACCTGTAAATGTACTTACTACACGTAAGGTTTGACAGTGTTTGACTGATTTTGACCCTTGTAGTAAAAGGAGGGTTAATACAAACCTTATCTCTGGCACATATCTGCCTCTTTCCATCGACCTCTATGACCCGGGAGAATTTCATGAAGCGATGGCAGTCAAAGCCACTAGAGATTCCGAGATTGTGACAATCCCGGAGGAAGTAGTCCCACTTGTCAACGTCAATGCCGTTACGTTTGTTGGCGACGATCTCATACAGGAAGCTCTTGTCTTTTGTTTGTCCTTTGTAGGGCCATGCTTTCTGAGGTTGGGTACAATAAATAGAAGGAGCAGTTACGTGTATTTGTTTGATCACACGTACTGCAAGTAAAAAAGCTATAACCATGAGGTTTTTATTGATGATGTAGATAAAATAAATACATTCTCTATTAGTGTTCTCCCCCTGACTGACGTCATGTTTATATGTCCCCAGGTTTAGCGTCGTAACTTGTGGTGTGATCCCTGACTACACGGCATGTATTATTATTCATTTCTTATTTATCCTTGGTGACCTGATCAGTAATTATCACTGGTCTCCATCAGGTCCCATCTTTGATCTATTACAGACTGATATAAAGGTGTCCCCGAAACACCAGGGTAATTAAACCCCTACTCTTTCACAATATTCTTTTTTTTCTCTTTTTTTTTACATTCACCCGGCTAAATGCTTGTTACAATATCCCGGCCAGTTTAATGTGGTCTCCGAGGCTGACTGAGGTCAAATGTTGCCTAACTTTGATTAACGACAGCGTACCACGGCTCTTCCAATTGAGCTAACTTTGAATGGGTTTCATGGCTTCTGAATTAGGGACAAGGGCCAAAGTCATGGTACAGCCAAGCCTTTGAGAAGCCCGGCCAGGCCCAGGCTTTTCCCCTGCCTACTGGCCTATATAATGAGCTCTGCTCGCCTGGGCTAGGCCCTCCAGAAGCCCAGGGGCCTATTTCACAAAGCACTAAGACGCGTCTTATCTCGAGTTAGGAAGAGTAACTTGTCTTAACTTGTGACGCGTCCTAAGAACGATTTCACAAAAGATAAGAAGGGTTTAACGGGTCCTAACTACCTTGACAACGGAGCAAAACCCTTCTTAACTTAAGATCGGTGTATGGGTCGTCTTAGCTGATGCATTTGTGTTATATTTGTACGTACGTACGTTGCTGACCGCTTGATGCAATAATGGCGCTGCTACATATTGGCCGACCACGAAGCCAGACGGAATCCGTTACATAGTTTGAACGACGAGGAAATTGTCCGTATATACTGATTCACAGGGCAGGGGATAATACAACTGCCAGACAGGGTTGGTGAACAAATACAACATGAAACACGGGTAATTAGAATATAATAAACGGACGTTAGTAATTTATTTCTTATTGTTCTAACGACCGTCAATTATTAATGCCATTAATAGCATACCACCATAAGCGTTTTGTTTTAATTTTGTTTAGCGCCACCATTAGTCAGTGTGTTGATATGTGTAAATATATTGCGTAACCACGCTACAGATCATTATATCCGTCATTTGGTCATTTCACGCACTAGAGTTTGCAGACGACATTTCCCAAAATCATGAAAATGTTTGGAGCCAAAAAGTTGTACAACGTCAACTCGCGGCC
Source organism: Zoroaster sp. YZ-2022 (assembly GCA_029582265.1). NCBI lineage: Eukaryota > Metazoa > Echinodermata > Asteroidea > Forcipulatida > Zoroasteridae > Zoroaster > Zoroaster sp. YZ-2022. Next base: position 24,759,940 of record CM055828.1, on the reverse strand, counting down.
AATCAGTCATCTTGAATCGTGTTGAGCGCATGACGTCCGTTTCATTAGAGTAGTAAAATAAATATAAAATAGCCGTCGCATGAGCAAATTTAGCCTCGTTCAATAAATAGCTTACGGCTTTATTATATTTTCGATGCGTCTTGCTTAAGACGCGTTTTGTGAAATCGATCTTAGGATTAATCTTAGGTAAGATCGATCTTACAGCTGGGACCCTTCTTAAATCCTAGGATCGATCCTAAGATAAGAAGAGTTATGTGAAATCGGCCCCAGGTTATGTTGATTGGCAGGTACTGTATTGTTACAGGATTAGGACTCACAAAAGACAGATTAAGAGGCCAGGTAGCCTAGGCCTGGCCAGGCTTCTCAAAGGCTTGGCTGTACCATGACTTTGGCCCTCCTCCCTTAGTGCCCCCAGATATTGACAGATCCCTAACCATAGGACAGCTAGATATGGGTGTTTCCATAAATACGGTACTCAGCAGTGAAACTTGGGTTCATAAAATTTCCACAGGTTTTCTTTTGTCTTTGTTTTTTAATTTGGTGTTTTTCTCACATCGTATATTTTAAATATGAACCATAGTATCTAACCATACCAATGAGATAGGAAAAAAATTCTAAATTTGACTTTCGTGATGACAAATATTGCCCGTGTCCCCCCATTTTTTCAATGTTTATTGTGACATTTTAAATGCAATTTTTCATCAAATGTTTTGACTAATTTAAAACCTTCCAATGTTATTAATTTTGTTATTAAATAAATCAATATAAACCAATTTTCGACCATTCATATACTTTTGTTACATAATCATCGGACGATTTTTTTCTTTCTAAGGCCACCATTTCGAGTCACACGACGTAAGCTTTGGTGTCCCTTTATTACGTATGGAACTGTACCTTTCATTGATTTGTAAAGAGAAAATAAAGACTCACAGTGTAATTGTTTTGTATTTAAGGTTTAGTTATTCACGGAACAGCCAGAATAATTGAAAATTAAAATCAAGAACGAAGTATCAAAATTGGCGCTGGATATTTTAACGAACTAGCTGCTTTGGCGCCCCTCCCGCTTTCTTTACGCCGTGACCATATTCGTAGGCCGCTGACAGGCACTATATACAAATATATGAATGAAAAAGCACTTCAGCAAAGAACATGGATTAAACCACGTCACTACAAACTTTTGCTGAGCCTCCATATTTTCTTCGACGAAGAATCGAAAGGAAAAATTAGCGTCCCCATGCTTACGTTAGAAATTTTTACCTGAATTACGTTGTAATCAATCCTTTCAGCAAAGAATTAAAGGTAAGACAGCATTTTTTTGTTCCACTTATCGTTTTATTGTAAATTTTGATGCAAATTTGCGATAGGAAAACCTAAACTAGGGTGAAAGTTGTTGTGCCTTTTGCTATGACAGTTTGAATGTGTGCAGAATTTGAATGGGAAGCGAAAATTATGCTGTCCCGTATAACGTCGTGGTTTGTCGATTATTCAAAGCGTTTCTCGAACACTTTAAAGCCTAGTAATACATGTAAACTTTCCGAAAAAGATTTTTGTTACCAACTTTATTTAGTTCATGCTCTTAGAGCTCGGGTCGTTTTATTTTGTTTGTTTTGAACCGGCTTTTCTTAACTGAGGGGAAACAAATGTTGATGTCCCGCTTACGCCGTGTATTGTGGCTTAAATTTGTGTTTATTCTGTTGTGATTCAAGAGAAATTGTTGAAACAAGATCCATGGATTTGAACGGTAATTTTTTTCCCTGATATTTTAGATATCATTTATAAGTTTTAAATCCAGGAAAAACATTGGGCATCATTTCTGAAATCATTGTTTACAACGTAATCGGGACACCATTGTGGAGACGTGGTAGGCAAGTGCCGGCAGGAACGATTCGTTCAAAAATTTTGCATAGCAAAACTGCGATGCAAAACTGAATTTGCATAGCAAAATAATTTTTGTATAGCAATCTTGTGAATTTTGTGTAGCAAATTTAAAAATGCTTAAAATTACAGTATGTAGTGTGCATAGGGTGAAGGTGTTGTTGTTTTAAGGCCTTACTGTCGTTTGGTTCATAATATGAATGTCCAAAATTTACCAAAAATAATCATTTTAGTGTCCGGAAATTGAGCCACAGGTGGTAAAAAACTCACGTGTAAACCGTTATTTCGCCAAATTGCAATCATTCATGAAAGTTAGTCCTCGTCCATTTTCTTTTTTGTTTACATTATTATCGATCGCTAAAACAGAGGCAATATCACGAAACAAATTACCGATCATGCGACATGTTCGGTGCTTTTCAAAGTGAATTTCACGAGTGTAACGTTACTTTGTGGTATGATCAAGCTTGATTTTGATTATTAAAAATTCGTCAGGAAAATGAGTGGTTGAAAACGCAATCATATTGTGTGCCGAAATGATTCTAAATCTCACCACTACATATATAAATGAATGCTCATTTTGTTAATTTTCAAAAACTTATTATAAAACGAAGTTACGGTAACGTTTCTAGAGTTTGTTGAACACAGCCGTAGTGATCGTATGAAAGCGCACATGTCAACTGAACACGGTACTATTGTGTATAGGGGGTGGCTCAATTGCTCAATGTTTCAACCCCCAAACTCAGGAGAAGAAAAAATAAACACGTGCGAAGCTATAAAAAAAACTGGGCGGTTGTTGCGTGTTTTCCATTTCGGGAATTTCGCTCGTAGTTAATTCATCAGCAGAAAAAAACACCTTTATGGATTGCTGGAAAATAAAGTTGTGTTTACTGTTGCATCAACACCGTCGCGTCAGCGTAAAGTCTTCGTTAAATACGGACGTCGCACGGACGTACCCCCGGCGTGGTCTGGACACACGGAAACAAACCCAGTCGGGACGGATAGCTCGATATATTTTGGTCGGAAATATACATGTAAAGTTGTAAACGTTATTTCGGGAAAGGTTTGTGAATATGATTTCAAAAATGTTTATAAATCTGTCGAAATTTGTATCACAAAATTCATGGCGATGCATTGTTTGAAATTCCATCGCAGATTGCTCAAATTACATCGCATTTTGCGATGCGATACAGGGAAATCGCTCACTGCCAGTGGGCTATTCCATTAAGTGGGAAGGTAGTTGTACTCCAATACATGTGATTCTGTGGAAATTTGGGTAAAAATCCAAAGGTTTTTTATTTTAATTTTTTGTATTTGATATTTTTTTAATTATGAAGTACCATAATAATATGTGGACATGTTTTTTCCCAGAATAAGTCACACAAATTGTACAAAATAATGCTTCTCCTTTGGCCTTCCCATGTTGTATTTGCTCAGTTCCCATTAATTACATTAAATGAGCAAAATTAATGGAACTTTTCCACTGTTGTTTTATTTTAATTAAAACACAATCCACTGTTGTTTTTATTTAATTAACACACAAAAAACAAAAAACTGTTGTAATATTATAAAGACAGACAATGAGGCACAATGGTCAAAATTCATCAAGTTTCCTTTGTGTAATGGGGACACCAAAATGTTGGTGTCCCCATGGGACCACCAAGAAAAGAGCATAGTTGTGTTCTTATCAATGGTGGCCTACATGTAAATAGGTATTGTGCACTGCCAAAAGGTGACAAAGATGGGTCAAGTTTGTTACACAAGGCACTAGTAAGATGTAACACTTATTTCACAAAAGGTTCCTCAGATAAGGGGGACACCAAACTTTGGTGTCCCCTTACATAAGGAACCATTAGGAAAGATAAGCTATATGTACACATCTTTAGAAATGAAATTTATCTGATAGTTAATTATGTAACATTTGACTTCCATGGCTACTTGTAGGGATGTTTTCATCTGCAAGAGAGGCATTGATATTTGATTAACTAAACTAATGTACAGGTACAGCCAAATGTTGTCAATTTGAATCCAATGTAGTAGTACCAAATGACACAAAGCTGCCTTTTGTATTAGCAGTTGATTAACAGAAGTGCTTTCCAAGTTATTACTGATTTGATAGACCTTCTTTGGCATTGCCAAAATAAAAGTTTATTTTGAATGAAATCACCTTGTTGTGTATGTTAACCCCCAAGAAGGATTTCGGTTTGGTGTCCCCACTTACACGAGGAACCCTGTAGTCCACTGTGTCACATACATCCATGAAAGTGAATGACAAGGATGTCAGTGTACATGGTTTTCTTGTTTTCATATTCCTTACATATTAAGCTTCCAAAATATGATTTTCTTATCATGATTTAATCATTTTGAAATTTTGACACTGATGTCACACTTTGAGTCCCATATTTACGGAAACACCCATATACATCACCGTTTTAGTCTAATTTTACCTTGTTTTCCTCAAGAGGTCCAGCTATCTGTTCCTTGATGAACGTTATGTCTTGCTGGCTGAGTCCGTACTTGGCAAAGACATCTTTCAGTTGGTTGGCCTCGATGAGATAGTCAAACATGTCCACTGAAGCTTTTTCATGCTGTAGTTTTGGTAAACAGGTAATTCGGTAAATGAATATCAGATATGATCAAAAACATGTAATGTAAGTTACATATGTATTATCACCCGACGCAAGAATTTTATCTATCTATAAATTATACATTATTAGATTCAATTTATTATGGATGGCAAAACCTGCTACAAACAAAATAACAACAAATTCCAGAGTTTTAAACACTTTTCCTACTGAATACATAATACATTTACCCTTTTATAGAGCCCACAGCGGCTGGTAGTGCCCACAACCTATATACCTATAGTGACTGCAAGCAGCCACATACGTGTATTTAAGCAACCCCTGTGCCGTTGCTCCACATAAAACAAAATATTTTAGATTTCCTTCGTATTGAAATCTTACAAGATATGAGATAAAACACATGCATTTATTGTAAAATTAATTACGTATCATGTCTATGTACAATGTACATGTATCAGTGTCTGTCATCTTGTATTTTCAAGTGTATAATGAAAGCCAGTCTGTGATTAGTCCACTGCAATTTCATCATCAAAATGAACCGTGTATCAAAATTTAAAAATTTTGCCTTGAACCAAGACTAGTTTATCCCCCTACAAAATCTGTCAACCTCGTTTCAATTAAAACAAAATTAACCAGCCATTGTTAATAACATTTATGTATAAAGGTAAAATATAATCTTCATTTTCCTGCCCTTATTTAGCAAAATAAATAAATAAAACAAGTTATATTTCTAGGTATTAACCCTCCTACTACTACTACTACAAGGGTCAAAATCAGTCAAAATGTTGATATACTTGCCAAGGTAAATCTAGTGCACTGTCAAACCTTATGTGTAGTAAGTACATTTACAGGTCAAAATAATTCAACCATTTTTGACTGGTAAAAGCATTGTCTGGTATTGTTGAGGGTGGTCAAAATGACAGTAAAAACCAGTCAAAAATATCCCTGTGTGCACTAGGCTTGGGCGGTTCCGGCGGGTACCCGGTTCTACCCGATTCCAAATTGAGAATCGGAACCGCGGTTCCACTTTTTTAAAGAACCGGGTACTCGCAAGAGTCGGTCCCGGAGCCGAGTCCTTCAAATACCCGGTTCCCAGAGCCGGCTGGGAGCCGAGTCCCAGTCAGAGCTGCCTCCAGCAAAATACCCGACTTCAATTCCAACCCGGCTCCAATTGAAATACGCAGTTAGTTGTCTGAGCTCCAACTCTAGAGCCGAGAACCAGCTCCAGTCAAAATACCCGATTCTCTTTGATGAGTGACCGACAAAATGTAACTCTAGACTGCAGCAAACAAATGATGGCAAACCGCAATGTCTGTGCGTTAGTAGTATCATTGTGCGTCACTGAGTTGTTTATAAATTGGCCCCATAACATGGATACTTTGGTTATGGAGATGTTGTTTAAAATGTTGACAGCACGTGTCTTGAGAAGTGGAGTGATCAAGGTAGCCCCGTAATATGGATAAACTTGTGACGAAGTTAACAGTCACGATGCTAGTGTTCTTTATGTACTTTCAATACGGCTTGGACGATAGTACGGTACCTTGTAGGGGGTGGTGCAATTGCTTAATTGCTCCAACCCCCGTTTATAAATTGGCCCCATAACATGGATACTTTGGTTATGGAGATGTTAAAAATGTTGACAGCACGTGTCTTGAGAAGTGTGGAATGATCAAGGTGGCCCCGTAATATGGATAAAGTGCAGCTCTAGTAACAGGGTTAATTTGAATTAAATGTTATCGTTACAAGGATGCCGACGATTGCCACCATCTTAGAGTTTTGCATTCATGAAATTAGGTTCAGTTAACCAAATAAACGAATATAACATATGCGGTCACTCCGTTTTACTGAAATAACCATAAACTTGCAGTACTACGAGGTAGTATGTCTATGGCTTTTTGAGCAATCCAAAATAAAAGTGCCTGTTGAAAATGGCAGGATTCACCCAAAGAAACGTAATGATACTTTGGAATGATTGTGTTTGTTAAAGGGACAATATCGTCACAATCAGAGCAGACTTTTGACAGGGCATGGAATCGGTGTCCTAGTTTTAGATGAACTCAGTGATTGAAAATAATACCCCATGAGTGCACGCTGGCCTAGATAACAGGGCGCGACAAAATTATAATACCATGGCCGATGCAAAGATATCATTATTATTATGCAGTCACGGGCTCATTATTTATGCAGCAGCTGTAATATGTTCTTATTGAGCCTTGTTACCTATGCCAGCATGCGCACATGGGGTATTATTTCCAGTCACCGAGTTCATCTAAAACTACGACACCGATTCCATGACCTGTCAAAAGTCTGCTATTTCCAAAGGACAGTTCATTCCTGACATAAGGAATAAATAAATGGATGTAGCTTTTTCCATTTAACCCTAACTCCCTAGGCCCATTTGCTTACACATAACCTGAATCCTCCAAAATCCTTCAGTAATAAAGCAAGCACATGACATGTATGCACACATGTGTTTCTAATCTGTGATACATGTACATGGCCAGGGACCCTCCCTGCATGCATGGAGCAATAAACAGTGTCCACTGACCCAAGCACTGACCTTGCAATCACTACAACAAACATGGATGTACATGTACCATGGAAAGGCAAGTATGCCTAATAACCTCAATCCTCCAAAATCCTTCACTTTAGCAAAGAGCATGTAGCATGTAACCTCAATCCTTCAAAAGCCTTCACTTTAGCAGAGGATTTTAGAAGGTTAGGGTTAATTAACTTAAAATTCAATGACATTTGAAAGCGAGGTTGCCCCTGCAAACGGACAAAATTAGGTCGGTTGCTATAATGAGCATGTACAGGTACACAACCTCTTGTATCCAGGGAATAATTACATAAGATGGCTAACTCTTGAATAAGGTGAATTGGTAAAGCAAGTTTACTTACCGTCCAATTGTAGTTGGGTCTTACAGTTGGAATGAACAGGTTATCAAACACATGTGAAAACGGGCCATGACCTAAACATTGTGGGAAAAACAATAAAAATAAATACTGTATTAGATCAGAGCGGTGATCCATGTACAAATATAATTTTAAACCCAAGGGGGTGCTATTTTAAAGCAACTATTTTTGATGATATCTGAGAAGTTCACATTTTCCGAGTGTAAAGTCATGAATGCTTTTTTTCAGAATTGCAACCATTATTTTAATTTTGTTGGTGTAGTGCCTTGGCCATGTGGTTTTGCATATCCAGCTTGTGTACTGGGGGAAATGTCACACTTTCATTCCCATTAACCCTAACCACCCCAAACCATTCAAACTTCAACATCTGGGTTTGTTGGATATTGATGGACTCGATACTGTATAGCCCTGACAGGGATACTTTACATGGGGCCGGGTGTCACAATTCCAGCTGAGGCCATCAGTTGGGTGGTAGTGTTACTGCATGGTGTTGGATTTTGATGGACTCGGTACTGTATAGCCCTGACAGGGATACTTTACATGGGGGCAGGTGTCACAATTCCAGCTTCATGAAAGTCCAACTGTTGGCAGATTTGACGGATTCAGGTAGGTTCTTAGCCAAAATAGCTCGAGGGTTAGGGTTAACAAACAGCCATCTCCAACTAAAGAGCCAGAACGAAAACTGACAAATTTGCATTTGGGTAAGATAAAATTCCAATTTATTTGTGAGTCTTCCCAACATAAATACAAACTTCTACATGCTGCGTCGCACGTCAAATAACAGCTGGTGCTCAACGCACATACTTGCTGGTTGGTCTTTAATCGCTGTCAACGTAACTTCACATTATCACGTTTCATCCAATTATCACGTTTCATACTGTGGTATATACTAAATGGGCACCCCTGACTAGGTATTTGTTTCCCTGACCTAAATCATGGCACAGACCAGCGATTTGAACACATAGGACATCCTTCTCTGTGATGTTGAGTTCTGGTTGTCTCTTCTGTAGAGTTCTGCATAATGTTCCCGCTAAGTGACACACTCTGTAGTTAAAGGGATTGTACACAATCGGTAAAATATGCATCCATACTTTATGGGGTACATACTTTATAGATAATTTGTTTTTCAGCAGAGTGGAACAAATGACTGGTTTAACCCTCCTATGACTGCAAGGGTCAAAATCAGTCAAAATGTTGATATACTTGCCAAGGTATATCTAGTGTTCTGAAAAGTCAAACCCTGTCATTACAGGTCAAAATAAGCCTACCGTTTTTGACTGGTAAAAGCATTGTCTGGTATTCTTCAGGGTAGTAAAAATTACAGTAAAACCCAGTCCAAAATGCCCCTGTGTGCACATTTTGGTCAACAGTCAATACAGGCAGTTGACTGGTTTTGACCTGCATAGCTACTTGCCACTCAAGTTCAGCTATTAGTAGGAGGGTTAATACATCAAACTTGTGTTTGGGTGGCCACATTTTATTTATTTGTGTACTATAGAGCTTGCAGAGGCCAATCCAGTTGAAAATGAGTTGAGGGTGGGATGCAGAATCCCCCCTTCCCTCCCTCCTTTAGCCCCTTCATCTCCCACTACCCACATTATATCCCCCTCCCCAGTGCACAAAACCCCCCACTGAAGCTTGCCACCCTGATAATTTTTGCTCAACAAACAATTCTGGAAGTTTCTGGAAGGTTCTGTTTTTTGTTACAAATTCAGCCCGCTCCATTTTGATTGCTGGATCCTCTGCTGGCTTGGCCCATGACGAGACTCGTTAAAAAGCCTTGAAGCTAGTCTTCCATTCCAGCAGAACTACCAAAGATGACTTACCCTAATGAGTGCTCGAATCTATTGTGAGCGGCTCCAGGGAAGACTAGATAGCTACAGCCAAGCTGTTTGATGTATCGTAGTCTCTGGAACTGCATAGTGTCGATAATATGAACACACAATGGATGCACCTCAATGTGGCCATGGATTGGGTCATTGAAAACCTATGAGAAACAGTATATAACTATTGAGTGCCTCAGAGTTAAATGGGAATAATTATATAATAAGCGAACATCTGAACAGGGATAACAGCAGCTCTTTGCTCCAGAGCCAGATACAATTCCCGTAAAGGAAGAGCGAACGTTCATACTTACACACAGAAAGAAAATATCCCTCGTTGTCTTTTGATTCAAGCCAACGCCAATTGAACCTGTTCTTTACATTAGCATCTATTTTTGTCAGATCCACACCTCTTCCTACATTGTACCTTCCGGTAGCCAAGTTGAGTAAAATCAGTCAAAAACTTCAGAAAACGAGGGCCGCGAAATGCAATCTTCATGATCATGTTTCGATCACCATGTATACAACGCACCGTATAAAACACACACATGCTACATACATGTAGACCCACACGCACCGTTTCCAATGGTGGAGCAATGGGCTAGTCTTAGTTCAAGACGTTGCTCGTTATCTCGCTACTATCGAACACCCTCTGTCGGTGAAATATCCGAGTGTATTACGCGATGGCATAACAAAAGAAAAGGTAAGAACGTCTTGATAACCAAGACTAACTGAGTGCGCTCTGTAAAGGTGTTTTTCCCCCGGTCGGACAAAAGACGGAGCGCTGGATTTCTTTGGGAAAAATATGAAAAAGCCGGAATTCTGGCAATAGCTGGAAAACTGGCATTCCAGATCTGAACTGATCCATTACACGAAGTAAAGAATGAGAGTTTTTTTCTTTCTTAAAGCTTACCTGGTTTTAAATCAGTAATGGCACAAATTTTACACAATTATTCTGTCTGACAAAATGTAATTTGAGGAATAAAAATAGTTCAAATTTTAAACTGAAATGGATTACCAGTCGGTGATCCATTTCCACATACATGTAAGACAAAATACAAATAATCTGCACACATTTTCACCATTTCCTCTACCGCACACATTTTCATTATTTCCTCTTTATTGACACAAAGAAATAAGCTGAATCTTTCTTAAATTGGTTTCTGTGGATATATCTTGCTTCTTTTAAAGTATGTATGCATTTACTGACAATTCACGGAGTACTATGCCATGGATTTAGGATAGTACACTTATACATTCAGATAATACTTTGTCCATATAAAGATAATTTTTTCTGAACTTTGATGCTTTCATTAGCACACTGTACCTTTTCTGCTTGCTCCAGTTCCATCGGGACTTCAGTGTCAGTACTATCAAGGCAAGCTGGTCTTTTTATCACTCTGCGGCCAACACCTAGTTGTGGTGACTTACTGGTTGAAGCCATCAAACTTTTCTCTGATGTCACCTCGCTGATTTTATTCTCCATCTCCTCATGCTTTCCTGTTTTAGTGTTTGAACAGCATTAACAAATAACAGAGGGTGGTCAGTTTGACATGTAATGTTATTTATACAAATGTTAGGTTGTAATATAGCAAATCAAAAGTTGCTCCTTTTTTGTACATATGGTGCTGGGGCCGAGGAATAACGGATCGAGGGAGCTAGTCCATTGCCTTGTTAGTCCATTGCCTTGGCCCTATAGAATGTGGATAGGCCTATATTGGTCCTAGAATGGGCGAAAGAAGTCATCGTATTTGTATCCCAAAAATGCCCTGGAATAATTTGAAGTAACGGGCCTAATGTTGTGCTGTACATGCATAGGCCATAGCCTAACGTTATGCACAGGCACAGTTACAGTTACACGTCTATTTTTAGAGCAAATTAGGCTAGGAAACGGGTCAACTCGTACCCAAAACATCTTACCCAGGTCAACTCGTGCCCAGGTCAACTCGTGCCCAAGTCAACTCATACCCAAGACCAAGTCAACTCGTACCCAAGTTATTCGATGAAAAAAAGTAATAAAGTAAACAAGTAAGTTTTTGCTACGGGGTAATGACATTATTTTATTTTATATTTTTCAGAAGACTTGACTGGGTACGAGTTGACCCGGGGTAGAATTTCGTATCTGGCCGCCACTATTTTTTATTAAATATAACCAATAATGTAATCTTACCTACCTGGTAAGGTGGAGAATATATGGATGATGATGGACATATACTTCAAATTATTCCAGGATATTTATTTCATGAAAAATCAGGCATTTTTGGTATACGATGACTTCCTCAGTCATGTCAGTCTGATCTTGTAAACTCCACAATTAGTGACCACAGTCATTGTACATGCGTAGTGGCAACTATAATAGGATCCTTCTATTTTCTGAAGGGGAGGATTTTTTTAGAAGGGAAATCAAGTCCGAAAACCATCATAAAAGTCGATTTTAAAGATAGTTTTCGCTTTCTGTACCACCAAAAATCGATAGAATGATTTTTTAACTGGTTACTAGTTGCCAAAAAAAATCCAAAAAAGCCCTCAAAAAGTGGCGGCCGGATACGACATTCTTTCCTTGACCCGAATTCTACTCAGTCATAGGCTATTGAGATTCATAAACATGACACTGTCCCCCAGGACATCGGCTATTTCATCAGCAACATTTGGCATTCAATCCTACCATCCACCAACACCCCACTGTCAACTGATACGCCTCAGCGAGCAGGCAACTCACACACAGCAGGCGGAAACACACACAACAAGAACAATGCCACGGTGGCAACCAATCACAACACATCACACAACAGTAGCACCAATCGGAACACTTCCCATTCTGCACATAATCCCAGCAAATACTACTTAAGGAGTTGCATCGGCAAACCTCTTCATTCTCCTGAAGATTAGAGCAGGCTAATCGAAACGTAGAGAATAACCCGTGAAGTCCCTATGGTTCTCCCTGAACCATATTAACCCGTGAAGTCCCCATGGTTCTCCCTGAACCATATTTTCTCACTTAGCGACAGTAGAGAAAAACGAGTTGCCCGAAATTGGTTCTCCCTTGAACCTTTCTCACTTAACGAAGGTTGAGATACGAGTTGTGCGATACGGTTCTTTTCAGAACCTGTATCTCAGCTTCACGTTAGTTGACATAAACACATGGTGTTACCGCAAACCGAAACGATATCGATATTCCACCATGCAAAGCCTCAAAACTTATATAAAAAATCCTTGCACATGTTAAATCTTGTACTTAAATGAAATAATTATATTGTGATTAGGATATTGTGACCATACACTTCATTTAAAGTGAAAGTACATCATTGGTATTTAGTAACTTACGTTCATTGCAAGCATCTTGTTTTCATAAAATGTATAAGACTAAATGTTACATATTTTTACACATTGAAAACAATTTGCCAGCTGCCAACTTTTTGTAAATTCAACATTACAATTCATGTTTTCTCAGAGATGGAAGGACTTCAGAATTCTGACTAATCTGGGATGTTTTAAGAAACCAAATCATTACATGTACATTGTAATCGGATTTTTAGTTCATTACCAATTTTGTAATGAAATTTTATGATGCTTATTTGTTTGCTAAACATTTATCATTATGAAAATCAAAAATTTAATACATTAGATATAACATTGACATTCAGTTTGTAACAATCTGTAATTGGCAAACCTTCAATGCACAGGTTGTAAGGAGGAATAACAATGCACTTATCACAAAGGTTGGGAGACAGGAGATTTTTAATGTGACAGTCATTAATTTTGAATCAGTGCCACTTAAATTACATGTCATTTATTATTTATACATCATGTGTTTTCTACTTATAGTAGATTTGGTGTTTCACGAAACAATCAGTTCTGTGAAATATTTGTTTCAAAAGGTGCTACCACTTGAGAAAACAACTATTTAAAACTTGTAGCTTTGCATGGTGAGGAGGATAAGTAAGACTAATTGCGGTGACACCATGTGAAATGCTCAATTGAGTAGTAATTTGTTCTGAAAAGAACTGGAGGTTACAACTCGACGTTTCAATCAATAAGCTCTGATTGTTTTCAGGTACACAAAGTAATGTTTTAAATAATATTTGATTAATTTTGGTAACAAGATCATTACCGAAAGTGTTCTCTACCTCAATAATTATTGTAAACAAGTATATTGCATTGTGCCCTATACATTTTTTCAAAGGCACTTCATGTATGTACATGTACTTTACTTGTTCATAATTTATATCAGAATAAATGAGAATTTAACTTTGTCAACTATAAATACACAATATTTCATATTTTATTGTTTCTTTTCTTTTTCATTTAACAAAATATGGCAGTGAAATTGTTAAGACCTACATGTACGTGTATAGTAGCACTATCGTACGTGCGCCGTTTGACTTCCGGAGCTGTACCGAAAACAAAATGAAACGGCTGAAAAAAAGTTGTTTTTCGTCCGCTTAATTTTTTTTTTTTTTTACCTTTTATTCTCAGAATTATGTGAAATATGTTTGATAATCATTTTCCGAGGTTTTAAGAATGTGACTTAATTTTAAAATATAGGAATTTTACTTGAATATTTGGCGACTTGATTTCCGATCCCAATACACGCAAAATGGGCCCTCCGACACCGTTCACAAAATGTATAAAAATTGTGATGGCGCCACCAATTGTCAGAACATTTGGTATCGATGGAAAGCTTAGAGCATGCGCTCTGAATCCGTGTCGTTTCCCGAGATATCACGGGTGAGCGTCTTACTAGTGTAAATTGAAAAGTTCACCGCCAACTTTGTACAATGTAAACGTACATTTTCCTTAAACGAATGTAGAGTAGTTTTCTTTTACATTTAATCTTCACATTTTTGTCAAATAAAGTTGCATTTTCCACTATCATCATTACTAAATAGCGAAAGAAAAGGGCAGTATTTTCGCGTGGACCCGACCGACCCGGCCGACACACGCACGGCAATGGACGGCGACAACAACAACGTTCGCGATGTTCAGAACTTTGATGCGTCAATTAAGCGGCTGTACATAAGAAGTGGACTTAAGTTGTTTTTAATGGACCATGTAAAACTACAACAAAATATAGCACAATGGGCAGATTTTGTAATTTTTATTTTTTATTTGAAAGTCATAAAACATTTTTGGGGAATTTATTGTGAAGTAATGACTCTATATTTCTTCAATAAGTACTCATTATGCCCATCTTATGTTTTGTTTTTGTTTAATGGAGACATGAAAATGGCATTTTGTCACAAAATTGTCAATATTGACATTCGAATCTGAAAAACACGTCATTTTGGCTACATTAAAATGGCTCTATCTCGAAGACCGCTTGGCCACATCTAAAAATTTAAAAAGTTTTTACCATCTTTTGACAAGTTCTTTCCAAAACTGTCAAAAGATTAGATGTCTCATACTGTTTAAAAATGGCCTGATAGTGCTATGTATAGTTGTTTAGAGGGGGAGTGGGAGTTCTGCCTAATGAAATTAAACATTATTCAGTGAATGTGTTCTTAAAAATGGCATATAAAAACAAATCAAATATTTATTTTAAATAAAATAAAGAAATTAACATATAAAACAAACCCCATGTTTACATCACTGAGGGAAATATAGCCATGTTTGTAGGCATGGTGTATGCACCATTTCTAAGAATGCATAAACATTTTTGGTCAAATGAGGGCGCTGTTTTTCTTGTTTTTCTTTATCCTGGATTTTAGGCTATTTTAGACGAGAATCACACTAAAATGTGCAACTGTAGTGCGTGGGATCGATTGGATTCTTTAGAAGTAATAGGCCTATCTCATCTTCCATTTAGACATAAATCACCGTGTACCCAGCCGAACGCAACAAGAATCACTTTCTGAAAGGATTTCTGTGCCATGCCCCACAGTCTACATGTATCAAAATAATTCCAAAATAATTCCACATCTTTCATGCGCAATATACTCGAGGGGGTACAGTGTACATCGGTACTTACCAGTCCACCAGCACTGTGCAAGGGGCGGACTCTTCGCCTTTTTTCCAAAAGAAATCTAGGCCTACAACGGTTCCAACTATTTCATGCAAATTTTCGATTTCTGCGACACTGTTTTTCACAGGGAGTACTCCCAGGCCTCTTCATCGATCCACTTAACCAAAATTACAAGCCGGCAGAAGTCATGACGAAATAAGACCTAATAATAGTAAATTTAAATCACAAAAAAATTCGACAATGCTGTTTGCAGGCAGAGATTGCGAAAAATGGTGGTTCAAGTCTAGTCTAGTCATTCACAGCTAGCTATTTGGTAGATTGGCGCGCTAAGTCCTGATTGGCTGACTACAACGTTAGTATTGCTGACGTTTCATTTATTTTTATCTTATACACCAATAATATTGAGAAAAACATTATTTTTACTACACGTTCATCATTCCTTAATTATTACATGTTAATTAGGATCTTATTTTATTGTTGATGGATAATCCATTTTGACTTACGACAATGTAATTCTTAAAATCCCTTTCCTCACGTGATACGACACGTCTATTTGCAACCTCGTCTCCATAAGTGGGATCGAAAACCGTGAAAACAAGGTTGAATTCACTGGTACTTGGCGTTTCCCACTCACGATCACGCGCGCCGATCGTCGTCGGTGGTACGGTAGAAATACCGCTAACGTGTTAAGGACGTAGTGGGCATCAGTGTGAATGTTGCATACAATTTAACGCTGATACATACATGTACAATGTACATGTACATGTACATGTATGTACATCAAGTCAACTCGACTCGTACGCATGGGTGCCAACTCGTCCTTTTAATTACCAACTCGTACCGCGTTGAACGAAGTATGGCCAAAAATAGCTCAATGAAAAGATCCCTTAAATCATACTTGTGGGAGCAGTTAGAACCTAACAAAACTGTATCAGTTCCAAGAAGAACACGCTATCGAAATAATCGGAAGAGGACGTTAGGAAGTGTTAGGCCAAATGTTTTAGACACGAGTTCGGATTCCGAGAATGATCTCGTCAACGGTCTATGGAGTGTCGTGGCCGAGCGGTCTAGCGCACCGAACTCAAGTTCTGGTGTTGCCAGCAGCAGGGTGTGGGTTCGAGCCCCGGTCGTGACACTTGTATCCTTGAGCAAGGTACTTAACCATAATTGCTTCGTCCTTCGGATGGGACGTAAAGCCGTAGGTCCCGTGTGTTGTATAATGCACGAAAAGTGGATTGTCGTGGCCGAGTGGTCTAGCGCACTGAACTCAAGTTCTGGTGTTGCCAGCAGCAGAGTGTGGGTTCGAGCCCCGGCCGTGACACCTGTGTCCTTGAGCAAGACACTTAACCATAATTGATTCTCTCCACCCAGGGGTTAAATGGGTACCTGTGAAGGCAGAGATGGTTTGCTCTCTATGCGCTAGAAATGGCAGCAATTGAGCTGTATACTCCCCAGGGAGCTGAGATGGTTTCAGGAATGATTTATGAGCCTTATGAGCAGGGATAATAATATAATGCGCCTTGAGCGCCACTTAGTTGGTGGATACGTGCGCTATATAAATCTATACATTATTATTATTATTATTATGTTGAGCGCAATCTTCAGAGGCGCGCATTTTTTTTTAAATGCGCGCTGCGCAATTTTTTAAAACGCAAACTTTGATTACCAGAGTAAATTTAAAATTTGCGCAAGAGAGTTGGAGCGCAATTTTTGAAAGTCGCGCATTCTTTATTATTCAAACATAATTCTGACCACCACCGTGAAATACTTGCCGTAGAAATCGATTTTACCTCCAATGGGGTAATAGGGTAAGGTTGAAGTAGCGTTCTAGAGGATCCTAATTTCTGTCTGAAGTGTTATTTTTGCTTCGAAACTTACGTAGATAGTCGAGTCACCAGGGTTGCACACGAACTGTAAGTTCTAAATTTCTTGTGACAAGCGCTTGACAAGGGATGCTGGGATATTCAAGGTTTTGCAAAAGTATGGAAAACCAGTACGTAAAACAAAAACAGAATGACAAACCTTTGCAAAAATGTTAGAAAATATTTAAAACAGTACTCAATCTAGTATTAGGAACAAGCAAATAAATAAGATGATGCATTTACCTTTCAAAAGATTCGTCTAACATTTTGATTTGGATCACAATTTCTGTTAACAACAAATTCAAGTGTTTGTAACTTTTGGCCGCCCATACACCAGTGCGGTTTGTTTATCAAAAATGGAAAGGCTATTGCCCGTATTTTTGAACGTGTGGGGGCGTTATAATAATCTGAAGTCCGACTAGATTTTTTTTCCTGCAGTCCGAAATTGCCATTGTCGTTATGATTTTCAATGGGAATTTTATTTTGTTCTAATATCTTTGTTAAGATGAGTCAAAAAGGGGATACTTGGAAAAAAAAAAATTCAAAAGGGCAATGTTGGTCAGGGGTTGTATAGTGATCGCGATCGATCAACGTGCTGCCCATTGTTTCTTTTTGTACACAGGAATTGTCATTCTCGTTCCCTAATTTGTTGGAAATTAAAACAATTAATTTTCTCTACTAAAATTATAAAGATGATGGCAATTTGCTGGTGTGCACAGTACGTCATGTAATTCAAGAGCTGGGAAATTCAAAACTTGAAACCCTCTCCTCTTCACAAATTTTTTGAAAGTAGTCGTAGGACTGGGAGAGAGAGTTCCAACCCCTTCAAATAGGCTATAATTTTGTCTCCTTTTTCTCTTCTAACTGTCAGGCTTGTAGAGGAGTCTGACGGAAACTGACCTCTACAGAACTCGTAAAAATCGTCGACATCTACTACCGCCATGATGCTGCCGTAACATCGGCCGCCATGCATCTGACGCCGACGTTAAATTCATGACTACCAATACCATGTAGTTCGTGTCAGTATAAATAGCATATCGTGTCCGTGGCGCGCAATTTAAATTTGCGCACGCAAACTTGATTTTCAAAAAATGCGTGCGCGCAGATTTAAAAAATTGCGCGCGCAAATTTAAAAACTGCGCATCTTCAAAAATTGCGCTCAACATCTACACCACCATCATTCTAATGACATTCCCATTCGCGTTCCTCGGCTTCAGTCAACGGCAGTGCCACTCCAGACCATCTCGAGTTCAGGATTGTCGAGTTCAGCCGATTCAGAATCGGCCATTAATGGTAGTGATGCCAGTCTTATCACCCAAGAGGAAATGTCTGTTGTGCCAGTCACTTCAGTAGCAGTGGAGGTCAATGAGGTGATACCAGAAACGCCAGAAAATCATGACCAGGCTAGGCCTAATTCATCAAATGACATTGTTGTCAGTATTGAAGATCATGACGACGATGATGATGATTCAATTTTCTGTGATTCTATAGCCATTCTCCGCCATCAGCTTTTCAGAATCTAGATGGCAGGATCTCAGATTCTGACAGCACAGAAGTTCCTTTATCATCGTCAACTGATGTCGATGAGGTACATTATTTTAATTGTATTATTAATTTATCTTTAACTAAGTTTGAAAGGTAACAGTTAATGTTACATACGGAAACAGATCAACTCGTACTCCGACCAACTCGTACTCCAACCAACTCGTAGTCGTACTCCAACCAACTCATGCTCATGACGCGGTTCATTACATAACATGTCCATGATTAAATTTATTCAAATAATATCATCCAAGGTTTTTAAAAGTTACGGGTAAAACAACACCAAAATTCATTTTCTTAAAAATTGGGACTTTTCATATAATTTTAAATTATAAAAGCCTGGGAAACTCAACTTACTTGATTTATTCTAATAATACTTTCTGAGGTTTTCAAAAGTTACGGGTAAAAACGACACACCAAAATTCAATTTTTTTTTAATTTGATTTTCTTAAAAGTTGGTAATTTTCATATAATTTTTTAAGCCAGGGAAACTCAATTTATTCTAATAATATCTTCTAAGGTTTTCAACAGTTAAGGGTAAAAACGACACACGAAGATTCCATTTTCTTCTAATATACGAGAACAAGTTGGTTGCAGTACGAGTTTGTTGGAGTACGAGCTGTTGGAGTACGAGCTGGTTAAGTACAGGTTGGTTAAGTACGGGTTGGTTGGGGTACGAGTTGACTCGAATGTGTATATATATATATATATATATATATATATATATATATATATATATATATATATATATATATATATATATATATATATATATATATATATATATAGGTATAGGTATACATTGTTTAGTTATGTTTTTTGTGTAACTCTGCTGCTTATGTGAAACTGCTTAACTTTTTCAGCCAACAATTGCAAGGGACGTTTACTCAAATATTTTTTTTCCCTAAAAATTAATTTTATTTTATAATCTTTCTTTGCAGTGTACAGAAATTGATGAAAGTCATGGACAAGAGATGGATTATGATGGTCCCAGCAAAAGCGACAGCAATACCGAGGATGGAGGATTTACAACAGATTTGGTAAATGAATCAGTTCAGATGTTAATGTATGTTTGTTACAAAAAGCAAATCTTAATTTAGTTAATTTTGTTTTGAACATGGATCATAAAACTTGGCTCTCATTTTCCATGGAATAAAGATGAGTAAATAGAAAATAAGAATTAATTCATGCGAGTAGAATGTCGTATCCGACAACCACTTATTCTCATTCAATGTAACCAATAATATCATCTTAGGAAACCCTCATCTTACCTACCCATTAAAGTGGAGAACATATGGATGATGATGGACATATGCTTCAAATTGTTCCAGGATATTTATTTCATGAACAAATCATTTTTGGTATACCATGACATCCTTGGTCATATCAGTCTGATCTTGTCAACTCCTCCAACACGGTCATTGTACATACGTAGTGGCAACTATAATAGGATCCTTTTATTTTCATAAAAGTGGATTTTAAAGATTTTCGCTTTCTGTACCCCCAAAAATCGATAGAATAATTTGTTAACTGGTTAGTGGTTCAAAAAAAAATCCAAAAATCCCCTTAAAAATGGGCGGTCAGACACGACAATGTTTACAAGTATGAAATCTTCAAAATAAAACCTTAACATACTGTAACAGTTATCATCTTGATTCAAGTTTAGGTTTGTCAACTGATTTGTGAAGATTATTTTTTGTAACATTTTTGTTATTTTTACAGGATGATCCACTCTACCCTGGTGCACAAATAACAAAAAAGGAAAGTTTGTTATTGACCATGGCACATTTTCTACGCCACGGATTGACACAAGAGGCACTCGGCAGTTTGCTTCAGCTGTTGCAGTTTCACTTGCCTGCAGGGACCTCTTTTCCTGCTTCAAAGTACATATTTAATCAACATTTTGATGGTTTATGTGGGCGCATTCAGTGCCATGTATATTGTGCAGCATGTCAGGGCTATGTTGGAACTGCAACTGCACTGTGCCCTGACTGTGGCATGTTAGTCAGTTACGATGAAAGTATAAGTTCAGGCAACTACTTCATAATTGTTAATATTGCCAATCAGATTAAAGGTACCTGTTACAGGATCCCGACATCCAGTGTAAGGTTAATAAAAAAAAAATCTGATTTGCATCAAGGAAGTTGCTACAAGCAACTGCCAATGGAAGAAGATGACATAAGTGTAACTTGGGGTTCCGATGGGGCAGCTATTTTTTCATCTTCTAATTATTCTATTTGGCCATTGCTGCTCATGATCAATGAACTGCCTTATTCAGTTAGACGTAAACATATTTTAATGGGGGGTCTTTGGTTTGGTAGTGGCAAACCTAATTTTCAGTCTTTTTTAAAACCAATTGTCGAGGAAATGAACTCTCTCAGCAGTGAAGGGATTACATGGGAAGATGAAAGCAAAAATGCTAGAAGGACAAAAGTGTTCCCTGGTCCATTGTCATGTGACAGTGTAGCAAGATGCCAGCTCCAAGATATTTCCCAATTCAATGGAAAGTATGGGTGCTCATGGTGTCTACATCCTGGTGAACATGTCGCTAAAGGCAGAGGGTTCACACATGCTTACCCTTTGGAACAGTTTGACCAATTGCCACCAAAGAGAGATGAAGTTTCTTTCAAGGTAGATGCGCAGAAGTGTGTAGAAATGAACAAACCAGTTCATGGTGTGAAAAAACCTATGATTTTGCTCCTTTTGCATTTCAACATAATTTCAGGATTTGTTGTAGATTACATGCACACTGTTTGTCTTGGTGTTGGCAGAACACTCACATTTCTATGGCTAGAAAACAGTGCAATGCCATGCTATATTGGGAATAGATTGGAAAAGTCTAAATGAAAGATTAAACCAATGTAGGCCCCCTTCTGAAGTCACACGTCTTACAAGAACACTGGTGCAGAATTTTTTTTGGAAGGCCCATGAGTGGCGAGCATGGCTTTTCCATTATTCTCCCTTGGTTTTAAATAATATACTCCCCAATGCTTACTTTCAACACTGGATGTGTTTTGTAACAGCAGTTTATATTTTACTTCAGGATGACATTGAGTCTTCAATGATAAACCATGCAGAGTTACTTCTTACTAAATTTGTCATAGATTGTGAGCAGTTATATGGTAAGGAGTATGTTACATATAACATGCATCAGCTCATTCATATGGCTGACTCTGTTAGAAATTGGGGACCATTGTGGGCCATTTCTTGCTTTCCATTTGAAAGCATGAACCATAAATTAAATAAAATGATTTCTGGCACTCAATTTGTACAAAAACAAATTAGTAGGAAATTTCTTCTATTAAGGACACTTCCACACATTGCTGTAGATTGTTTTGAAAGTAATCTGGACACTAAGAATTATTTTGAATGCAACATAAATAATTTTCGATCCTGTAAGTCAATGGAAACAGATTTGACAGGTGTCGTACTCAGATGTGTGCCCAGGCTGATCCAAGTTGGAAACACAGAGTTGCATTATCTCAAACAAATTGGGTATACTCAGAAGGCAGTGCTTGGGTATGGTATAGTTTCGTTTAATGGTATAAAGCTTACAACAGACAAATATATGAATAAAAAAAGGAAACGGATTGATTGTTATATATCCATCAAAGATGGGAGCATAGCAGTTGTTAAGAACATATTTCTGTTATGTCGTTCTTGTAATCGGGTTACATGTGGTTGTAAAAAGCAGTGTGTTATTTTTATCCATTTTGAAACATGAACAGAGAAATTGTTTTAGTGTAGATATACTAGGGTACAAAGTTGTCCATACAGGACTCAAGAATATCAGATGTCATAGAGAGTACAAGCTTTGTCCTGTTACAGAGTTTCATAAGAAATGTTTGTATTCTAAATATGGAACCCGTGAAATCGCTTCTGTTCTCCCAAATAATGTTGAATTGGATTAAACAGAAGAAACTTAAAGAAATGTACTTGGACAGATGGTTCATGTGGCTTGACATTTGCCATAGGCATGGGGATTTATAATTTTTCATGGTAAAAATGTACAGATTAGATACAGCAGAATGAAATATCTTGAAGGTTTGATAAAATAGTTTTGTGGTAAAAGGATTGTATGCATTCATGCATCCTGGGAAAATTTCTAAGTACTAAATCAAATTTCCAACTGAATTTGTTATCTTCGATGGATGAAAAGTCTACCTTACATGTAGAATGGATATGAATGCAATTAACGTACCAACATCCTTACTTGTAAAGTTTGTAGAAGTAGATTCAATCCACCTGAGAAATTATTTAAGCGCATCCATGTCAGAGAAAACATGAATTGTTTCTCAAAAACCAAGTATTTTGACCCAATTTTTTATATATAGTTCACAAAGATTGAATGTATGTTACCAAATTGTACATGAACTTAAAATGTTTGTTTTGCTTTGTTCTATATAAACTGTTGCATGTATTTAATGTGTGAACTTTGTGATTAAAAATAAAAGTTCTTATATTTAAATAAAATGTATTTCTTGTTTTCATACTGAATTTATCGTAAACCTGGGTGCAAAGTTTTTCTTCAAGCTTAGAATCCTATGTAAAGTAAAAATTCGAAGAAAAAAAATCTGAGTCAAAGCAATGCGTACGTGACAGTCAAGTCATTGGCTGTGATGATCAAGAGTACACATATATATATCAATAAAGACATTACTCAAATCTCTAGAATCAACCCAGGGCTAAAATATGGGAGGATGAGAATTTAAAATGGCAAACAATTAATATTTCCGCAACTATATATAGTTGGTAGGAATTCTACAGACAGTAGTCTTATAGAAATTTGTCTCTATAGAAAACCTGGTTCTATAGAATTCTATAAAAAGTAAAAATTCTATAGAAAAAATTGTGAGTTTCTATAGAATCTTGTAATTTCTATAGAGCTCTATAGAGCATTCTATAGAATTTTATAGAACTTTTTTGTAAGGGTACGTACTGAAAATAATACCCCACGAGTGCACGCTGGCCTAGATAACAAGGCGCGATAAAATTATAATACCATGGCTGATGCAAAGATATTATTATTATTATGCAGTCACGGGCTCATTATTTATGCAGCAGCTGTAATATGTTCTTATTGAGCCTTGTTACCTACGCCAGCATGCGCACGTGGGGTATTATTTCCAGTCACCGTGTGCATCTAAAACTACGACACAACGATTCCTTGACCTGTCAAAAGTCTGCTAAGGACAATTTATTCCTGACATAAGGAATAAATAAATGGATGTAGCTTTTCCCATTTAATTAACTTAAAATTCAACGCCATTTGAAAGCGAGGTTGCCCCTGCAAAACGGACAAAATTAGGTCGGTTGCTATAATGAGCATGTACAGGTACACAACCTCTTGTATTCAGGGAATAAGACATAAGATGGCTAACTCTTGAATAAGGTGAATTGGTTACTTACCTTCCATTTGCAGTTGGGTCCGATCACAGTTGGAATGAACAGGTTATCAAACACATGTGAAAACGGGCCATGACCTAAACATTGTGGGAAAAACAATAAAAATAAATACTGTATTAGATCAGAGCGGTGATCCATGTACAAATATAATTTTAAACCCAAGGGGGTGCTATTTTAAAGCAACTATTTTTGATGATATCTGAGAAGTTCACATTTTCCGAGTGTAAAGTCATGAATGCTTTTTTTCAGAATTGCAACCATTATTTTAATTTTGTTGGTGTAGTGCCTTGGCCATGTGGTTTTGCATATCCAGCTTGTGTACTGGGGGAAATGTCACACTTTCATTCCCATTAACCCTAACCACCCCAAACCATTCAAACTTCAACATCTGGGTTTGTTGGATATTGATGGACTCGATACTGTATAGCCCTGACAGGGATACTTTACATGGGGCCGGGTGTCACAATTCCAGCTGAGGCCATCAGTTGGGTGGTAGTGTTACTGCATGGTGTTGGATTTTGATGGACTCGGTACTGTATAGCCCTGACAGGGATACTTTACATGGGGGCAGGTGTCACAATTCCAGCTTCATGAAAGTCCAACTGTTGGCAGATTTGACAGATTCAGGTAGGTTCTTAGCCAAAATAGCTCGAGGGTTAGGGTTAACAAACAGCCATCTCCAACTAAAGAGCCAGAACGAAAACTGACAAATTTGCATTTGGGTAAGATAACATTCCAATTTATTTGTGAGTCTTCCCAACATAAATACAAACTTCTACATGCTGCGTCGCACGTCAAATAACAGCTGGTGCTCAACGCACATACTTGCTGGTTGGTCTTTAATCGCTGTCAACGTAACTTCACATTATCACGTTTCATCCAATCATGTTGTCTTAACTGTCTTGGGAATTAATGAAACTTTGTGCTTTATATAAAGCTTTCTATTAAGTCCCCACCCCCCCCCCCCCCACCACTGTGGTATATACTAAATGGGCACCCCTGACTAGGTATTTGTTTCCCTGACCTAAACCATGGCACAGACCAGCGATTTGAACACATAGGACATCCTTCTCTGTGATGTTGAGTTCTGGTTGTCTCTTCTGTAGAGTTCTGCATAATGTTCCCGCTAAGTGACACACTCTGTAGTTAAAGGGATTGTACACAATCGGTAAAATATTTGTAAATGCATCCATACTTTATGGGGTACATACTTTATAGATAATTTGTTTTTTCAGCAGAGTGGAACAAATGACTGGTTTAACCCTCCTATGACTGCAAGGGTTAAAATCAGTCAAAATGTTGATATACTTGCCAAGGTATATCTAGTGTTCTGAAAAGTCAAACCCTGTCATTACAGGTCAAAATAAGCCTACCGTTTTTGACTGGTAAAAGCATTGTCTGGTATTCTTCAGGGTAGTAAAAATTACAGTAAAACCCAGTCCAAAATGCCCCTGTGTGCACATTTTGGTCAACAGTCAATACAGGTAGTTGACTGGTTTTGACCTGCATAGCTACTTGCCACTCAAGTTCAGCTATTAGTAGGAGGGTTAATACATCAAACTTGTGTTTGGGTGGCCACATTTTATTTATTTGTGTACTATAGAGCTTGCAGAGGCCAATCCAGTTGAAAATGAGTTGAGGGTGGGATGCAGAATCCCCCCTTTCCTCCCTCCTTTAGCCTCTTCATCTCCCACTACCCACATTATCCCCCTCCCCAGTGCACAAAACCCCCACTGAAGCTTCCCACCCTGATAATTTTTGCTCAACAAACAATTCTGGAAGTTTCTGGAAGGTTCTGTTTTTTGTTATAAATTCAGCCCGCTCCCTTTTGATTGCTGGATCCTCTGCTGGCTTGGCCCATGACGAGACTCTTTAAAAAACCTTGAAGCTAGTCTTCCATTCCAGCAGAACTACCAAAGATGACTTACCCTAATGAGTGTTCGAATCTATTGTGAGCGGCTCCGGGGAAGACTAGATAGCTACAGCCAAGCTGTTTGATGTATCGTAGTCTCTGGAACTGCATAGTGTCGATAATATGAACACACAATGGATGCACCTCAATGTGGCCATGGATTGGGTCATTGAAAACCTATGAGAAACAGTATATAACTATTGAGTGCCTCAGAGTTAAATGGGAATAATTATATAATAAGCGAACATCTGAACAGGGATAACAGCAGGCTCTTTGCTCCAAAGCCAGATACAATTCCCGTAAAGGAAGAGCGAACGTTCATACTTACACACAGAAAGAAAATATCCCTCGTTGTCTTTTGATTCAAGCCAACGCCAATTTGAACCTGTTCTTTACATTAGCATCGATTTTTTTCAGATCCACACCTCTTCCTATATTGTACCTTCCGGTAGCCAAGTTGAGTAAAATCAGTCAAAAACTTCAGAAAACGAGGGCCGCGAAATGCAATCTTCATGATCATGTTTCGATCACCATGTATAGGTATGTGCGTATCCCACGCATTGTCGCAAATCTGTTCGGCCGCGGCCTCAATCTCGGGTTGAATCGCCGTGGCGAAGACACCGTGGAGATAGCGCTTTGTAACGTTTCGCTGAGGCCGTTTTTTTTTACGTAACCAGGAGATTTTTTTTCGAAGACGTAGATCAAATATTCTTCTTCAACCTCGTTCTCAAATTTTCTGAATGCGGCATCTAGAAGTTTCCAAAAAATATTCTCGAAATTTGGGTTCGCTCTTGCTCATCAAAACCATCGACGATTTACCAAAAGTTTAGTAAAATCACTTATCAAACCACAAAAATCATTTTTCTATACTTGTTTTCTACCTCTTGGCCAATTTTGACGGCGATTGATCGTCTTCCAGTTATGTTTTTTGGACTCCCCAAACATCGATGTCAACCAAAGATTGTATTGCGCCGCGTTCAGCGCGCTATAGACCTACCAATTTTCAGTCCGATAAATCGTCCGTTTAAACCTACATCGGCGTAACACAATATTAAATATTAGTTTTCATGAACTTATTTCATTTTTTTCTTCATATTTCCAGTCCAATATCATTTATTGTTTTTTATAATGTTTAATTAAATCAGGGATAAGAATTTCTCATGGATTTCAGTATAAATATTAAAAATTCTCAGATTTGAGTGATTTTTTTCTCTATTTTTTAAAATCTATTTTCATTATTTTGTTTTATATTTCCAGTCCAATATAATTTATAAATTGTTTTAATATTAAATTAAATCAGGGATGAGAGGCTTTCGAAGATTTTAGTGTAAAATATGAAAACAATCCTCAGATTTGAGTAATTTTTTTTTTTCATAATTTTTTAATTTAATATTTTTTTTTTTTTTAACACATTTTTTGGGTATTTCTTATTTGTAAATCAGCACTACAAAACAAACTAATCATTGAATTAGCCTGGAAATAGGTTATTATTCTTCCTCTTTTCCCAAGCATTCCAGTGATACCAACCTTTTGAAAATCGGACAAGAATTAAGAAAGTTATGATATGGAATCCGAGAAAATCTAGGAAACGGGTCACAACTCAAATGTACATTTCTTATGTTTTTCCTTATAAAATAATTGCCATTTACGGGCCTAAAATTGCCGGATTCAACATGTCATAACTTCCTTATTTTTGGTCACAGGAAGATGATCCTTATATCATTGTAATCGTCTATTCAAGACCTTGACAATGATACCAGTTGTATTGGAATCTGTTGATTTTGAAAATTTTTGTCACATAGCTACCATGTATACAACGCACCGTATAAAACACACATGCTACATAGACCCACACGCACCGTTTCCAATGGTGGAGCAATGGGCTAGTCTTAGTTCAAGACGTTGCTTGTTATCTCGCTACTATCGTCGGTGAATTTGAGTGTATTACGCGATGGCATAAAAAAATAACAGGTAAGAACGCCTTGATAACCAAGACTAACTGAGCGCGCTCTGTAACAGTGATTTTTTCCCCGGTCGGACAAAAGACGGAGTGCTGGATTTCTTTGGGAAAAATATGAAAAAGCCGCAATTCCAGCAATATCCGGAAAACTGGCATTCCTGATCTGAACTGATCCATTACACGAAGTAAAGAATGAGAGAGTTTTTTTTTTTCTTAAAGCTTACCTGGCTTTAAATCAATTATTCTGTCTGACAAAATGTAATTTTGGAGGAATAAAAATAGTTCAAATTTTAAACTGAAATGGATTACCAGTCGGTGATCCATTTCCACATACATGTAAGACAAAATACAAATAATCTGCACACATTTTCACCATTTCCTCTACCGCACACATTTTCATTATTTCCTCTTTATTGACACAAAGAAATAAGCTGAATCTTTCTTAAATTGGTTTCTGTGGATATATCTTGCTTCTTTTAAAGTATGTATGCATTTACTGACAATTTACTAATAGTATACACTGACTTTTCGTAAATTCTGAATTTTTATAGACAAACAAACCTTCAATGAATCTTGAAAAACTGCGGGTCTCTTATTGTCTTGTAGCCTTTTCAAAGTCTGGAATTCTTGCAAAAGTTCTAAGCACTTTCCGAAACTCCTGTAATTTTTAATAAAATAAATGGGATAAATTATGCAACATTATTCAGTAATATACAGACCAATGAAAACTCATCAGATGTGGATTAAAATGTATACAATTTGTAATGGGATGAAATTCCAGGCCCCCATTTTTTATCCTAGTTTACCTATGTCCAGCTAGGACTACGGCGAGTCTAGGAGTGGGTGCTGGACTGGTGAGTGGTAAGTGGGTGATTGGTAGCAGGCCTTGCAACCAATCATAGGGCATTGAGGAGTAGTTGTCCAGAGGTCAGTGACCAAACCAAGTTTTCTGGCACTTGGCCAC
This sequence comes from Zoroaster sp. YZ-2022, assembly GCA_029582265.1. Taxonomy (NCBI): domain Eukaryota; kingdom Metazoa; phylum Echinodermata; class Asteroidea; order Forcipulatida; family Zoroasteridae; genus Zoroaster; species Zoroaster sp. YZ-2022. The sequence goes on along the minus strand of CM055828.1, from coordinate 24,731,136 downwards.
TGGACACCGACAGAGGAGAGAGTATTTTCTTCACCTTTAACAATTTTTACCTCTGTCGGACTTCATTGGATTGCGTCCGACCTACATCATCATTTGCAAATATATATATGTATCCTTGTCCTGCTCAAGGCGGAGCAAATCTACAAAGAGCCAGCAGGACAGAGCATCATTCAATTCATTGATAATTTACGAAAACAGTCTCCTATCCCCTGATCAAGGATAAGGAGTTGTTTTCGCTTCAAGTGTCTTCGTCTTTAACCCTCCTCTGCAACTAAAGACAAAGTCCTACAAGCCCCTCCTTCCCCACAAGAACTGTTTCCCGTCGTCCAACGTTTGGTCTTGCAGCCACCATCACCAATTCCCGATTCCGTCATATGAGTTTCGACACCAGATAGGCCATTTCATTTATTTTATTTGTTATTATATTTTCATTGTTATATTTTCATTGTTATATTTTCATTGTATTTAATTTTTCATTGTACTATTATTTTATTTGGGGTAGTTTTATCAAAAACACCTATCCCACTTATATTATATACAGCGTTAATCGTATCCCTTCACTAGTAGCGGGAAAAGAATAAACAAATTATCCATTTTAATACAAGTCAAAGCGTCACCTTGTATAAAATTAATTATGTCCTGGTGTCGAGTTAGGTAACCGCGCTCGTACCTGTTACAAATTGATACAAGTATATTATTGGAAATTTGAAAATAACTAAATAGTAAAATTTTAATGTAAAATGTTTTTGGTGTTAAGTTGATGATGTATCATCAATCTTCAGAAATAAGTTTAAGATGCTGTCCCTTATATAAAGAAAAATGAACTTTTAAATTTTTTAAAACAGGAAAGAGTCTTCTTGCCTAAATTCAACATTAGAATGAAAACAAATAATCCGAATGCATTTTCACTCTTCTCCCTTGATCAACACAAAGTAATACGCTGAAACTTTTACAGATAAGTGCTTTAATGTAGGTGGATTCAAAGAGTATATATATATATATATATATATATATATATATATATATATATATATATATATATATATATATATATATATATATATATATATATATATATATATATATATATATATATATATATATATATACATTACGTTCCATGTTGCGTGCGGTGGTGCCTGCGTTTAAGTGTTTGTATGTATACATGCTTTGGGCTTTTGCTTATGTACTGTCATGGTGTTGACAGTTGGACGTGCTAGTACATTCTGGCAGTCTTGGTGTGTGAAGCTATTTATACTGGTTTGGTGGATCCGCAGGCAACCAATCAGCAATGGCGTTATTTGCTAAGTGGTTTGATTGGTTCATATGTTGGAACTTGCAGCCAATGGGAGTTCAATAATTGCAAGGCTTGTCTCAATTAGGAGGGAAATTTTCTGGCTTAGCGTCACTTTGTCACAGCTTGTGATTTAAGTCAAAATTTATAACCTGCCACCTCCCCTATGGCTCCTCCTTTGTAACATCATGGGGATGGTTGGTATTCAGTTTTCAGGGGTTTTCTCAGAGCTGTTGCAGTTTTTTGCAGAAAATGACAAAAATATTTGAAGTATTATAATTTAATTTCGTAGGTCAAATTGTATCAAGTAATTTCTACTTGTAAAGGCCAAGGTTATGTAATTTTTTATTATGATAGTGCCTTCCGGGTTTCAGTCGGGCTATCTTAACTGTCCCCCTCGTTTTCCAACTTGGGGAATTTCTGATGTGTTAGTAGGACTGAGTTACACTTTATCTTTGTTAATTAATGGTAAAGTTAGATTTAGGGTGCCCGGCGGTTCCTTCGGGGCCATCCTTTCCCCCTCGTTTTCCAACTTGGGGAATAACAATTTGTGTATGTTTTTAAAATACTTCATTGATAGGTGCACGGTATGCATAGTTGGATGGTTAAGGCAAGGTGTGTTGACAGGTTGTTCACTTGTGGAGGTCGGGTTTTCGACCTGTATCGGGGTCATTGGACCCCAAGTGTTCATGTAGTGTTGTGTGTGGATACACATGGGCGTGGTAGTCAATTGTGTTTTATGTTGGTAAGGACATGGTTGTCCTTGTGGTGGCTACATGCGATTATGCAAATGACAAAGAATTAGAAATTGTTGATAGTTTGACCTACCTTGGCAGCAACATGAGCAAAGATAACAAACCACAAGACGACATCAAATCCAAAATTGGCAAAGCTCAATACGCCTTTGTACAACTAAGACCAATCTGGAGTTCCAACAACTACAGTCTCATGACTAAAATTAGGTTATACAACAATAATGTAAAGTCAGTGTTGTTGTATGGTTCAGAGAGTTGGAGAATCACTAAAAAAGACACAAGAAGCCTGGACTCTTTCCATAATAAATGTCTTCGAAAAATTTGCAAAATATTCTGGCCGAATAAAATTTCAAACAATGACTTATATACAAAGACAAATAGCAGATGTATAAGCATTGAAATCAAAAATAGGAGACTTAGTTGGCTTGGCCATGTTATGAGAATGCCAAACGTGAGGATTCCCAAAGTTGCCATGAAGTGGACACCCCAAGGTAAATGTAAAGTTGGTCGGCCACGCACAACATGGAGACGAACTGTAACCTGCGAACTTAAAGAAATGGACTTGACCTGGGCGAGTGCCAGACAAGCAGCTAAAGACCGCAAAAAGTGGAGAGATCTATGTCCCATCAGGGATGAAGAGGAATAGTATGTTAGATGGGGGTTCTAAGCCAACTACTAAAAATCATTTTTTTTAAATCATTTTTTTAAGGGGAATTTCCCTTCATGACGTCATTAAAAAGATTTAATAACGTCATCATATATAAAACCGCCGGTAACCGCCGGTTTTAAAAAGCAAGTTAAAAAAGTGAAGAAAAATTTTAAAAATAGTATCTAGTTTAATAATAAAGATGACAACAAAATATTTATCGAAATGGACATTACCAGAATTGAAAGAGTTTGCGCGAGAACACATTGGTCGAATAATTCTTGTGCAAAACAACAAGAATAAAGTAGATAAACGCAGTTATTACAACGCGACGAAAAAATATTTAAAACGACAAAAACAAAAACCATTATATACATTAAATTTAGCCGAATTGAGAGAGCGTATAGCGGTTGAAAATATTGAGCTGCCACCACGCGGCGCGGGAGCGAGAGCGCAGTTGATAAAAAAAGACTACATCAACGCTATTAAAAGGTTTCACAACCGAGAAACAGAGTTGAGATTTAACTCGTCAAAAGACGGTGCCAGATATTTACGCGAACGAACAATGGTGGTTCCGCTGAATCATAGCAAAGAAAAAGATTTAAATATATATTTTACCGAGCGGTAAAACCAAAGATAATAGCCAAGTTGGCTTTAGACTTGCAAGAATTTACCGCGTACAAGTTTATGATATTTATACGCGTTAAATTACGTAAAGCAAAATTAGACGGCACGATCGATTTTGCCGAACCAAATTTTCATAATAATAAGCAAATTGTTTTATTGAATTTAGATGATATCGAAAATATACTCGATACTGTTTTTTCACAAATTGTAGAGGCTTTAGAAAAAATGGACAAAAAAGGGCAGCGGATGGGAAATAGATCGTATCGTAGAAATGAATATCGCAATTGCGAAATATCAACCCTTTGAGAGGTGGTTCTTTTATCGAGCTATGCGACTACA
>CM055828.1:24535933-24726975 GCA_029582265.1 Zoroaster sp. YZ-2022 | reverse complement strand
CGCCCAAAAAAACAAATTAATTGCCAAATGGGTTATTATTCTTCCTCTTTTTCTAACATTCCAAGCATTCCGCGCGGATAACCAACCTTTTGAAAAATCGGACAAGAATTTACAGAAAGTTATGATATGGAATCCGGAGAAAATCTAGGAAACGGGTCACAACCTCAAATGTGTACATTTCTTATGTTTTTCCTTATAAAAGTAATTGCCATTTACGGGCCTAAAATTGCCGGATTCAACATGCGTCATAAACTTCACTTATTTTTGGTCACAGGAAGATGATCCTTAGATCATTGTAATCGTCTATTCAAGACCTTGACAATGATACTCAGTTGTATTCGGAATCTGTTGTTGATTTTGAAAATTTTTTTTTGTCACATAGTTACCATGCGTATACAACGCACCGTATAAACACACGTATGCTACATAGACCCACACGCACCGTTTCCAATGGTGGAGCAATGGGCTAGTCTTTAGTTCAAGACGTTGCTCGTTATCTCGCTACTATCGAACACCCTCTGTCGGTGAAATATCCGAGTGCACATGCGATGGCATAACAAAAGAAAAGGTAAGAACGTCTTGATAACCAGAGACTAACTGAGTGCGCTCTGTAAGCTGTGTTTTTTTCCCCGGTCGGAACCAAAAGACGGAGCGCTGGATTTCTTTTGGGAAAAAATATGAAAAAGCCGAGGAATTCTGGCAATAGCTGGAAACTGCATTCTGATCTGAACTGGATCCGCATTACACGAAGTAAAAAGAATGAGAGTTTTTTTTTTTTTTCTTCAAAGCTACCTGGCTTTTAAATCAATTGATTCTGTCTGACAAATATGTAATTTTGGAGGAATAAAAATAGTTCAAATTTTAAACTGAAATGGATTACCAGTCGGTGATCCATTTCCACATACATGTAAGACAAAAATACAAATAATCTGGTACACATTTTTCACCCATTTCCTCTGCATCCGCACACATTTTCATTATTTCCTCTTTATTGACACAAAGAAATAAGCTGAATCTTTCTTAAATTGGTTTCACCAACAGATATATTCTTGCTTCTTTTAAAGTATGTTATGGCATTTGTACCGACAATTTACTAATAGTATACACACTGACTTTTCGTAAATTCTGAATTTTTATAGACAAACAAACCTTCAATGAATCTTGAAAAACTGCGTGGTCTCTTATTGTCTTGTAGCCTTTTTCAAAGTCTGGAATTTCCTTGCAAAAAGTTCTAAGCTAATTCTTCCGAAACTCCTGTAATTTTTTAATAAAATAAATGGATAAATTATGCAAATATTATCTCAGTGAATATACAGACAATGAAAACTCATCAGATGTGGATTAAAATGTATACAATTTGTAATGGGATGAGAATTCCAGGCCCCCATTTTTTATCCTAGTTTACACCTATGTCCCAGCTAGGACTACGGCGAGTCTAGGAGTGGGTGCTGGACTGGTGAGTGGTAAGTGGGTGATTGGTAGCAGGCCTTTCAACCAATCATAGGGCATTGAGGAGTAGTTAGTCCAGAGGTCAGTGACCAAACCAGAAGTTTTCTGGGCACTTGGGCCACTGGACACCGACGAGAGGAGAGAGTATTTCTCTCACTCTTAACAATTTTCTTACCCTCTGTCAATGGACTCTCATTGGATTGCGTCCGACCTACATCATCATTTTGCAGATAGCATATATATGTATCCTTGTCCTGCTCAAGGCGTGGAGCTTAAATCACAAAAGAGCCAGCAGGACAGAGCATCATTCAATTCATTGATAATTTACGAAAACAGTCCTCTATCCCCTGATCAAGGATAAGGAGTTGTTTTCGCTTCAAGTATCTTCGCTCTTAACCCTCCTTCTGCAACCAAAGACAAAGTCCTACAAGCCCCTCCTTCCCCCACAAGAACTGTTTCCCGTCGTCCAACGTTTGGTCTTGCAGCCACCATCACCAATTCCCTGATTCCGTCATATGAGAGTTTCGACACCAGATAGGCCATTTCTATTTATTTTATTTGTTATTATATTTTTTCATTGTTATATTTTCATTGTTATATTTTCATTGTATTTAATTTTTCATTGTACTTTATTATTTTATTTGTAGAAGGTGTAGTTTATCAAAAACACCTATCCCACTTATATTATATAATAGCGTTAATCGTATCCCTTCACTAGTAGCGGGAAAAGAATAAACAAATTATCCATTTTTAATACAAGTCAAAGCTGTCACCTTTGTATATAAAAATTAATTATGTCCTGGTGTCCGAGGTTAGGTAACCGCGCCTCGTACCTGTTACAAATTGATACAAGTATATTATTGGAAATTTGGAAAATAACTAAATAGTAAAATTTTAATGTAAAATGTTTTTTGGTGTTAAGTTGATGATGTATCATCAATCTTCAGAAAATAAGTTTAAGATGCTGTCCCTTATATGAAGAAAAAGTGAACTTTAAAATTTCTTTAAAAAACAGTGAAAGAGTCTTCTTGCCCAAATTCAACATTAGAATGAAAACAAATAATCCGAATGCATTTTCACTCTTCTCCTTGATCAACACAAAAGTAATACGCTGAAACTTTTTACAGATAAGTGCTTTTAATGTGGAATTGGATTCAAAGATAGTATGTATATATATATATATATATATATAATATATATATATATATATATATATATATATATATATATATATATATATACTATATATATATATATATATATATATATATATATATATATATATATATACGATTCCATGTTGCGTGCGGTGGTGCCTGCGTTTGCTAAGTGTTTGTATGTACACATGCTTTTGGGCTTTTTGCTTATGTACTGTCATGTGTTGACAGTTGGACGTGCTTTAGTACATTCTGGCAGTCTTGTGTGTGAAACTATTTATACTGGTTTGGTGGATCCGCAGGCAACCAATCAGCAATGGCGTTATTTGCTAAAAGTGGTTTGATTGGTTCATATGTTGAACTTGCAGCCAATGGGGAGTTCAATAATTGCAAGAAACTTGTCTCAATTAGGAGGGAAATTTTCTGGCTTAGCGTCACTTTGTCACAGCTTGTGACGGTTAAGATCAAAATTGCGCTTATAACCTGCCACCTCCCCCTATGGCTCCTCCTTTTGTAAACATCATGGGGATGGTTGGTATTCAGTTTTCAGGGGTTTTTCTCAGAGCTGTTGCAGTTTTTGCAGAAAATGACAAAATATTTGAAGTATTATAATTTAATTTCTGTATGGGTCAAATTGTATCAAGTAATTTCTCACTTGTAAAAGGCCAAGGTTATGTAATTTTTTATTATGATAGTGCTTCCGGGTTTCATGTAGTCGGGCTATCTTTTAACTGTCCCCCTATCGTTTTCCAAACTTGGGAAATTTCTGATGTGTTAGTAGAGACTGAGTTACACTTTTATCTTTTGTTGTTAATTAATGGTAAAGGATTAGATTTAGGGTGTCGGCGGTTCCTTTCTGGGCCATCCTTTCCCCTCGTTTCTCCAACTTGGGGAATAACAATTTGTGTATGTTTTAAAATACTTCATTGATAGGTGCACGGTAATGCATAGTTGGATGGTTAAGGCAAGGTGTGTGACAGGTTGTTCACTTGTGGGAGGTCGGGTTTTTTCGACCTGTATCGGGGAATCATGGACCCCAAGAATGTTCATGTAGTGTTGTGTGTGGACACATGGGCGTGGTAGTCAATTCCATGTTTTATGTTGGTAAGGACATGGTTGTCCTTGTGGTGGCTACATGCGATTATGCAAATGACAAAGAATTAGAAATTGTTGATAGTTTGACCTACCTTGGCAGCAACATGAGCAAAGATAACAAAAACCACAAGACGACATCAAATCCAAAATTGGCAAAGCTCAATACGCCTTTGTACAACTAAGACCAATCTGGAGTTCCAACAACTACAGTCTCATGACTAAAAATTAGTTATACAACAATAATGTAAAGTCAGTGTTGTTGTATGGTTCAGAGAGTTGGAGAATCACTAAAAAGACACAAGAAGCCTGGACTCTTTCCATAATAAATGTCTTCGAAAATTTGCAAAATATTCTGGCCGAATAAAATTTCAAACAATGACTTATATACAAAGACAAATAGCAGATGTATAAGCATTGAAATCAAAAATAGGAGACTTAGTTGGCTTGGCCATGTTAAGGAGAATGCCAAACGTGAGGATTCCCAAAGTTGCCATGAAGTGGACACCCCAAGGTAAATGTAAGTTGGTCTGCCACGCACAACATGGAGACGAACTGTAACCTGCGAACTTAAAGAAATGGACTTGACTCAAGGAGTGCCAGACAAGCAGCTAAAGACCGAAAAAAGTGGAGAGATCTATGTCCCATCAGGGATGAAGAGGAATAGTATGTTAGATGGGGTTCTAAGCCAAACCAAAAAATCATTTTTTAAATCATTTTTTTGGGAATTTTCCCTTCATGACGTCATTAAAAGATTTAATAACGTTTTATATAAAACCGCCGGTAACCGCCGGGTTTTTAAAGCAAGCAAGTTAAAAAAGTGAAGAAAAATTTTAAAAATAGTATCTAGTTTAATAATAAAGATGACAACAAAATATTTATCGAAATGGACATTACCAGAATTGAAAGAGTTTGCGCGAGAACACATTGGTCGAATAATTCTTGTGCAAAACAACAAGAATAAAGTAGATAAACGCAGTTATTACAACGCGACGAAAAAATATTTAAAACGACAAAAACAAAAACCATTATATACATTAAATTTAGCCGAATTGAGAGAGCGTATAGCGGTTGAAAATATTGAGCTGCCACCACGCGGCGCGGGAGCGAGAGCGCAGTTGATAAAAAAAGACTACATCAACGCTATTAAAAGGTTTCACAACCGAGAAACAGAGTTGAGATTTAACTCGTCAAAAGACGGTGCCAGATATTTACGCGAACGAACAATGGTGGTTCCGCTGAATCATAGCAAAGAAAAAGATTTAAATATATTTTACCGAGCGGTAAAACCAAAGATAATAGCCAAGTTGGCTTTAGACTTGCAAGAATTTACCGCGTACAAGTTTATGATATTTATACGCGTTAAATTACGTAAAGAAAAATTAGACGGCACGATCGATTTTGCCGAACCAAATTTTCATAATAATAAGCAAATTGTTTTATTGAATTTAGATGATATCGAAAATATACTCGATACTGTTTTTTCGCAAATTGTAGAGGCTTTAGAAAAATGGACTCAAAAGGGCAGCGGATGGGAAATAGATCGTATCGTAGAAATGAATATCGCAATTGCGAAATATCAACCTTTGAGAGGTGGTTCTTTTATCGAGCTATGCGACTACATAAAAAATAAAAAAGCGTGCATCAACGTACAAAACAAAGACGACGATTGTTTGCGGTGGGCGCTTCGCAGCGCTCTTTTTCCCGCAAAAATTCATCCAGAAAGAACATCCAAGTACCCGATAGAGGACGGTTTAAATTTTAATAATATCGAGGCTCCTACACCAATCAGTCAAATTAAGCGAGTAGAACAACAAAACAATATAGCGATAAACGTTTTCGGTTGCGAATCAAAAACGATAATAGTTTACAAACTCAGCGATCAACCCGCGAGACTGGATCGTATTAATTTATTATTAATACACAAAGAAGCTAGATCTCACTACGTTTGGATAAAAGATGTGAATAAATTACTTTACGATCAAACGAGTCACAAAGAACGTAAACATTTTTGTTTGAGATGTTTACAGGGTTTTTCAGCAAAAGCGTTTCTCGAAAATCACGTAAAAATGTGTAAGGGAATTAACGACAGACCGACGATGGTCGTGATGCCGGAAAAGCATAAAAACGATACGGTTAAATTTATAAATTTTCATAAAAAGATGCGAGTTCCTTTCGTAATATACGCCGACTTTGAAAGTATTATTAAAAATGTTGTAGATGTAAACTCTACTAATACTACGAGACTACAAGAACACGTCGTTTGCGGTTATTCGTATATTAGAGTTCGTTGCGACGGTGAAACTAGTTCTCCCATTACCTATAGGGGAGAAGATGCGGCTAAAAATTTGTTTACTTGAATTAGAAAAAGAAACAAAAACAATCAACGAGATATTTAAAAATCCTCAAAAATTAAACATGACTAAAGAAGATGTAGAAGATTACAACTCTGCTAGCGAGTGTTGGATATGCGAAAAGAAGTGTGATGAGAAGGTAAGAGACCATTGTCACATTACCGGAAAATATAGAGGCGCGGCGCATAATTATTGTAATTTAAAACTGAGTTTAAAACCGAGTAAAACTTTTATTCCGGTCGTATTTCATAATTTGCGAGGCTCAACTCTAAACTCATTATGCAGGCCGCGAGTCAAACGACGGGAAATCTAACGTGCATTCCAAACAATATCGAAAAGTATATTTCTTTTTCAATCGGGCAACTACGATTTATCGACAGCGCTCAATTTTTATTGGCGTCGTTGGATAAACTCGTTAAATCAAACAATTCTTTTCCAATTACAATAAAACTCGAACCCGATTTAGAAAAATTTAATCTGTTAAAAAGCAAGGGTATTTATCCTTACGAGTACATGGATAGTTTTGAAAAATTTAAAGAGACGCGCCTTCCTCTTATAGAATCTTTTTATAGTAGTTTAAACAACCAACGCATTACCAAAGAACAATACGAGCATGCAAAGAATGTATTTCACAAGTTTGATTGTAAAAATTTAGGAGATTATCACGATCTATACGTGCGTACCGATACTTGCTTATTGGCGGACGTATTTGAAAATTTTCGCGCTACTTGCACGAAACAATACGGTTTAGACCCGGCTAATTATTATACTAGTCCGGGTCTGAGTTGGGACGCTTTATTGAAACATTCGAAACAAACTTTAGAATTGCTCACGGACGTCGACATGCATTTATTTATAGAAAAAGGTACGCGCGGAGGAACGTGTATGGCGAGTAAACGATACGCTAAAGCAAATAATGTCTACTTACAAGACTACGACGAATCGAAACCGTCGAGTTACATTACGTACTTGGACGCGAATAATTTATACGGCTACGCGATGAGTCAACCTTTGCCGACGGGTAATTTTAAATGGATGACCAGTAAACGAATAAACAAACTCGAGAGCGAGGGACCTAAAAAAGGTAAAGGATGTATTTTAGAAGTCGATTTAGAATATCCAACTATTTTACACGATTCTCACAACGCATTTCCACTCGCGCCAGAATCGTTAATAGTACCGAAAGAATGGATGAGCGATTATCAAAAGAATTTACTAAACGACAAACCCGCTCCAAACGTCGTAAAATTGGTTCCAAATTTGTTTGATAAACGCAATTACGTGCTCCATTATCGTAATTTACGATTGTATTTACAACTTGGTATGAAACTAACTAAAATTCATCGCGTTTTAGAATTTGACGAAGCACGTTGGATGAAATCGTACATCGATAAAAACACTCAGCTCAGAAAACTCACGACGAGCGATTTTGAAAAAGATTTATACAAACTCATGAACAATTCAGTTTTCGGAAAGACGATGGAAAATGTACGAAAACGCGTTAACGTAAATTTGAAGCGGTTAAACGACGAAAAAGCGGAAAATCAAATTCGCGCGCTCATCGCTAAACCAAATTTTGCAGAGGCGAGGATTTTCGATAACGATCTAGTAGCGATTCACATACACAAAACAAAACTCATTCTCAACCGCCCGGTCTACATAGGAATGAGCATACTAGATTTATCTAAACATTTAATGTACGATTTTTATTACAATCGTTTGAAAAAGAAATACGACGACGGATAGCTTGTTGTTGGAAATTAAAACTCGTGATGTTTTTAAAGATATGAAAAAAGACAAGCATTTATACGATTTTAGTAATTATAAACGAGGTCATTTTCTATTTTCTGAAGAAAATAAAAAAGTGATCGGTAAAATGAAAGACGAGTGCGCGGGAACTGTAATCTCTGAAATTGTTTGTTTAAGACCCAAAATGTATTCGTTGCAGCTATCTCAAGGAGAAAATTAAAAAAAAGCTAAAGGCGTTAAAAGACAAGTTTTAATACAAGATATTAAACACGAAAACTATAAACAAGTTTTATCGTTGAAAAATACTCTACATCATAATATGAATTTTATTAAGCACGAAAAACATCGATTATATACGACGCGAGTAAATAAAATATCGCTATCACCTTTAGACACAAAGAGACACATTTTAGAAGACGGAATAGACACTCACGCTTACGGTCATTACAGTCTTAACGACTAAAACCGTTATGATCGTTTAACAATAGGGGGATTTTCTGTATCTCGAGGAATAATTTGTAATTCTTCTTTTACAAAACTACGAGCGGGACCCGCGTCCAAGTAATACAAGATGGGTTGATTGGCAGCTTTTATCGTTTTATCTATTCTATAAATTTTTATACTCCATATAGGATCTGTGGCTCTTCGTCTCGTATCTTTTTCAGCATCACCGCGCGCGTATAAATACCGAACTACGCTGTTGTTTGGGATTCTTTTTTCATTCTTTTTACCTGGCGAGGCTGGATTTTGCTCGACACTACGTAATTTAATCGCGTCCTTAGGTTTCAAGTTAATGAGTCGCGTCGTCTCGTTGTTTAACGCTTTTACGACTAGCGACAATCTTTTAACCCATTCTCTATTTCTCGTATCAGTCGCTATTTCTTGCGCGTATTGATGTGAAAATAATATTTCGCTCAAAGTTCTATTAAAACGCTCCACTATACCCTGAGCTCTATGATTACCAACCTCACCTCTTTGTATTACGACATTGTGTTTACTCATTGTTACGTTTACGCTAGACATAAATTCTTTTCCAGGATCGACTTTTAAGCGCGCGGGCCAAGTTAACGACGAACGTTTATAAATTTTCTCAAACGCATTACCGACTTGCGTAGCTGTTTTATCTGTTAACGGTTCCGCTTCTTTATATCTACTGGCTTCATCAATAATTGTTAACGCGTACTTGTAAGTCTTTTTACCTATACTATCGTGCGGAAGAAACAATAAATCCGCTTGATGAACTTCATTCGGTTTTTCAAACGTACTGTTTGATGAAGTTGGTCTCGGAATGTATTTAGGTTAGGGTAAATAAATTTGCCACAGCGCTTGCTTTTTTATCCATCGTCGAACTAATTTTATATTTACTTGGGTTTCTTTAGCTAATTTATTAATCGCGTCGAGACCTTTGTAGTATCCTTTAGGACTGTAATAAGAGTTTGAAAGTTTTAATTTTACTCGTTTATCCATTTAATATTTATAAATATAAAAAAAAAAATTCAGCAGGCATAAGCGAGTTTGGTAAAATTCCTTGTTTAACTAACCACATTTGCGTTACACCAGATAATCCAATCGTCGCGGTGAGTTTTAACCCGTCTTTTATATATAATTTTCCTAAATCGGCCGGTTTTATTTTAAATATTTTTTCACCGAGCATGCTGTATAAAACGACTAAAAGAGTCATAACGGCGCTGTGATAAGCTGAATCGGCGATTGTTTTCGGATCTATCGGCATTGAAGACATATTTTATAATCGTTAAATATAATATTTAATTATTATTTTTTATTCCATTTCAAAAACAACGAGAGAACTCATTGTTGGTGGTTCTCTAGCGAGTTTAACCGGAGCGAGTTTAGCAGGTTCGATTTTAAATGTTGGTTCTGCTTCGCTAGGTTTACTAAACAAGAAACAAGCGATACCCCCAATAGCTAAACCAATAGCTATAATAGACAAAATAGCTCGATGAATTGTTTTCTTTATAACTCGACGCTACTTCGCTATCGCTAGACGTTTTGACGCTTTTTGCGGGTTTAGCGAGTTGCAGTTTTTTCTTTCTATTAATTTCGGCGAGTCTTTTTCCAGCCGCGACTCTATTTTTTTCTTCTTTTTTAGTCGCTGGATGGGTTACGGTCTTCGGCGTTGCAGCTTGCGGTTGCGCATTCTCCGACTCGTTGGTTTCCATCGCTTTCATTATCTATACAAGATTCTTCTTTTCTTTTTAAATGTTTTGCCGTAATTAGCGAAGCGCTGAGCGGAGCGATCAACATGCCGTACTTGTAGTATATTTCACACGCTACGGTACTAAGCATGCTAGAAATGAACGGATCTTTTTCTAAATCTGAAACTAATTTACCTTCATCGTCAATTTGAAATTTATGACCGTACAAATCTATACGATCTAAACTAAATCCTAATAGTTTAGCGTATAGCGTTAAAATGGCGCTACCTAAAGACTGAGTAATATCACGACCTAATTTACTTTCGTATTGCGCGTGTAACGCGTCTCGCTCTTCGGTAGACAAAGCTTCAATATCGCTAACGCTATACTCTTTACCGAAAAACTTGGCCGAATCTCCTCCCACTAGTGTTCATGCGTTTTGCACGTACGTACGACTGTCATTAAGGTCTTGGCCAATGAAAAGCTCTGCTTTGCTGACTCCGCCCCAAGCTCCAACCCCCTCCGACCGTCGACGTCTATAGAATTTCACAATGAGTCCCGTCTGCCATTGTTCCGGACCCGGTCTTCACTGCCTGATAATGACCGGCTTGGGGGCTGGCCGCTGTCAACGGACCGAGCCCGCAGCCCCCAAGCCGGTCATTCCCACCACCCCACCACCCCACCACCCCACCACCTCACCACCCCCTGCCCGAGAAAGAATCAATTCAATTAATCCAATCCGATCCAAGTCTCCCAAGAAAAAGAAAAACCAACAAGACAGGAAAACGTGTGTGGCAAGCAAAAAAAATATGACGTCACCATCACCAGAAAGAGTCCTAACCTCTGAGCCGCAGACAACTCAATGAAGTTGGCATTGTCTTCTTGACGACCTTCGTTGCAAATGAACGGAGTGAAAGAAATCGAACAATGGCAGACGGGACTCATTGTGAAATTCTATAGACGTCGACGGTCGGAGGGTGTTGGAGCTTGGGGCGGAGTCAGCAAAGCAGAGCTTTTCATTGGCCAAGACCTTAATGACAGTCGTACGTACGTGCAAAACGCATGAACACTACTACAACCGATAAAAGACGTAGTTTTTGTTTCAACAACGTATTATCGCTAGTATCGCTAGCGTCGTCCGCGAGTGTCATCCGTGGATTTTCGTTTAATAGTTTATGTACTTCTTCCATTTATTATACGTACTTATAGAATAATCAGTTAAATTTATAAAAAAATATAGAAACCAATAATTAATTTTAGATAACCCATCGACGTTTAAAAGTTCGTTAAGATTAAACATTAGATCTTTTACTAGTTCAGCAGATATACTCGTAAATAAACTTTTTACTTTTTCAGTATTCTCGTTTAAAACTTGTACTAGGTTTTTTCTTTCTTTTTCAGTATTGAGAAGTTGGTTAAGATTATATATAAAATCATTTACTCGTTCAGCAGATATATTCGTAAATATAACTTGCACTCGTTCAGCATTCATATTTATAAATATATTTTATAATATTTATTAAAATACGAGACAACCTATGAGTAATTACTAAACGACTTGGGGGATCGCTCTTAACCTATGATTCCTATGAGTAATTACTCTTAACCTATGGGCAACCTATGATTCCTATGAGTAATTGCTCTTAACCTATGAGTAATTGCTCTTAACCTATGGGCAACCTATGATTCCTAAGAGTAATTGCTCTTAACCTATGGGAGTAATTACTCTTAACCTATGGGTAACCTATGTGGTAACCTATGTGTAATTACTAACGACTTAGTGTAATTACTAACGACTTGGAGTAATTGCTGAGTAACCTGTAATTACTAACGACTTAGTGGGTAACCTATTACTAACGACTTAGTGGGTAACCTATGTGTAATTACTAACGACTTAGTGGTAATTACTAACGACCTCTATGAGTAACCTATGGGTAATTGCTCTTAACCTATGAGTAATTACTAAACGACCTAGTGGTAATTACTTAACGACTCTTAATCACGTATTTCATAATCGGTAGACTGATACGTTTTTAAAATCAACTTGCGATGTAAAACTCGTTTTAGTTGCTCGCGCGCTCGCTCTCGTAACTCGGCCGTTGGAATAACATCATTTTCTCTAAGACAATTCTCGTACGAGTCTCTATCTTTACAATAAAATAAACACACCCATTTGAGTTGTTCTCTAAAAACTTTCAATACGCTATTATATTTCTGCGAAATAATCCAACAGCTGTGTTTAACGTGTCTACCGCTAAACGCGAGGTTGGTAATCATACATTTATTATTCTCGTCGTATTTTTTATAATGCAACTGTTTATTAGCGCTGCAATCGTCGATAATAAACAACGTTTCCTCAGATTTGAAAGCATCGCTATAAATTTGTATAGCTCGGTTTAATGAGATGTCGTTTAAATCGTTAACGTGTACGTTATCGTCGTTTAGAATCCATTTTCTATTTTTGTACGTATCATTGTCACCTACAGTGGGACATAATATAACGATATTTTTAAAATATTTAAAATATTCTTTTTCTAATAAATTTAAAACAAATTCAGTTTTTCCGCATCCCGTTTGTCCGCAAATTAACGCGGCGTGTGGATATTTAGGTAACATTTTCTTTTAATATTAGGCGTTTTTTAATAATCGACTGATTCAAAACGCGAGTTTCTTATGTTTAGTTGCGCGTCCATGATAATAAAAGTATACATGTTTAGTTCGCCCGCACTTTCCGCTTCTTTTTCAATTTGAATGGTAATTCCTTCGGATAAGTTTTGTACTCGTCTTCCGCTTCCGTGTAATTTATTGTCGACGCTAGTTCTTAAATCTAAAAATAAACCGTATCGATTTAGTAAATAATTCGCTGGTTTGACGTTAGATAAATTTAACGCTTGTACGACTTGTATAGCGTGTTGTTTTCTCGAATCGCCGAAATATTTTGAAATCTCTTCCCAATGTTGATACCTTTTCATCCCGTGCGCGTAGAGTTGATTGGGAACGCCTTCGATGGTAATCGAAACTTTGTCAATTTTCGGATTATAGAACTCGTTGCTTTCTTTCGTTGTGGGTTCTTTAAACAGAAACAATATTCCTTTCATACTTTTTGCCGGGGTATTTAAATTTATATTCCACGTCGTATCTTTTTTGTTAAACACCGTCACGCTCTGTCTCAGTACGCGATCGAATAATATACTCAACCGGTTGCTGTATTCATTTTTAATCGTTCGAGCGAGTTCCGGCATATGAACGACCTCAAATTCTAAACTGATTCCGCTTATGATATATTTCGCATTATCGTCGGTGCTTTTAATCACTTTACTAAATTTATTAAACACGAGTTCGTAAGTCAATCGATCTCCGATGCCCGACTGATAGTAAGGTTGATGATCGGTCAACAATTCAAAATCCAGCGGAATGTAATATCTATTTTTATACGTGTCCGCGATAGCTTTATCTTTTCCTCCGTTACCACCTAAAGATTGATCGCTGGCGTGTATTCTTAATTTAATTACGTTTGCATCTTCGATTCCTTGATAAGCTAAATTTTCGCGTTGATCTTTGGTCAACCATTCGTCTTTAAAACAATTGAACACATCCGCGTCGTCGAAACTAAATATTTCATTTCCTTCCATTTTAATAATTATATGTTTTACGATGGCTCTACCTATATTTTGTACCAACGTTCTATTTTCATCGTCCGAGCTAACGAGTTCTATATTGAAAGTTAATCTAGTAGTATTCGGAACGATGACGTCGTTTACTCCTAAATTTGGAAAACGAACCGTCAACAATTGATTTTCGGTAATGACGCTCGGATTGTTTGTATTGACGACTTTTTGACGCATACCTTTTACACCTCTAGGTTCTCGTAATCTTCTGTATGGATCCAACACATCTCCGTACGTATTATTAGCCATAGTTTATAGTTTTAAAATATAATAATTTTTTATAAAAAAAAGTAATTATAAAATGGTGTCTATAGCGATGATGGTAGGAGGCGCGGTAGTTAACGCGTTGGCGTTTACCGGTAGCAATTTTTTATTTAGCGGAAGTGGTCGACAAGAACAAAAACGACACGATTTAGCGATGGAACGACTTACGAAAGCTAGAGACGAATTTAGTAAAAAGCGTTTAAAATATCTAGATTATTTAAATGAAAAAATACAAAAAGAATCGAGCGCCGAAAGAACGTTCAACAGCATTTACGATGCGATGAATGAATATTCGCGAGTTACGAACCAACGAATAAATTTACCGCAAGATTTACGCGACGAACCGCAACTAGAAGATTTTTACGTTGAGAGCAAAGATCAAAAAATGCGAGAAATTACATTTATCGTATTAGGAATGAGTATAGTAGGCTACGCTAGTTATAAATTATTAAAATAAAGATGTAAAGTAATTGTAAATGGCGCACGGAGGTTACGAATACATGGAGGCAGATCCGGCTTATAATCGACCCGAAGATGAAGAAGAAGATATTGATCGGAGTTTTGAAAAATATGATGAAGAAGAATTAGAAAATTTACGACAACGACAACAACAATATATAAGACAAGAAACTGTTTCTAGAGATACTCAAAAACTTAGAGAAGAAGTAAACAAGTTTTATGAACAATTAGGATATAAGCCCGAGGCGATATACTACGATAATTTCCGGTTTAAACGCGAAGGTGGGAATAAAGTACTTTATTTTAAAAAACCTGGACAAGAAAAAACTCGATTAACGAATTATAAAAGCGGTGGATTTTTAAAATTTAGTTCGATGCGTCCTAAATTGAACTATGAAGATTTTGGAATATACGATACTAGAAGACAAAATCTTCTAAGTGTTTTAAGAGAAACGGGAAAAAAATTACATAGTCAGAGTACCGCAACTTTTAGGAGAGCGTTACCATCGCCACCTTCTTTCGAAACGCCTCAACAACGCGAAGAAGCTTTCGAAACGCCTCAACAACGCGAAGAAGCTTTCGGAACGTCTCGAGACGAACGCGTATGGCAATTGGAAGAAATAGAAAAACAACAAGAAGATGTATCGGCGCAAGCGGCTATCGAACGACAAGATGTATCTATACAAGCGACTCAGCAGCAACGCGATGCATCTATACAAGCGACTCGAGAGCAACGCGATAAATCGGCGCAAGCGGCTATCGAAAAACAACGCCAAGATGCGTCTATACAAGCGACTCGAGAGCAACGCGATAAATCGGCGCAAGCGACTCGAGAGCAACGCGATAAAACGTCGCAAGCGGCTATCGAAAAACAACGCCAAGATGCGTCTATACAAGCGACGCGAGAGCAACGCGATAAATCGGCGCAAACGGCTATCGAAACTGCTCAACAACGCGTAGATAAATCGACGCGAGTAAAAGAAGCTGTCGAAATGGTGGTTATGAATGAAGAAACTCAAACGGAATTAGACGTTCCGTGGCGAGAAGTTTTAGCGCTCAATGATATCATGACGACGAACCGAGGTGAACAATTAAATCTTTTAACCAAATTGAAGGTGGTTAATCAAAAAATCAACGATAATCAAGAATTAATTAACGACGCCGAAGAAAGAGGGTTCGACGTCGAAGAAAAATATAAACGCGAGTTGCAAAAATTAAAAGGTGATAAAGAAGCTTTGGTTCGGCAAATTGATGAGCAAGATTACGTTCTTCGTGGTCAAATTAATAGAATTAGAGAAACGGTTGAAAAAATGTTGAACAGAGACGCTACGTTGGGTGAAAGAATTAAAACTTTATTTAAGGAACAAGGTGTAACGATCGTTAGTATATTAACGGCCGTCGGTACGACTATCGCTTTTATCGTCGAATCGATCGTCAATGGCGTGAGCCAAATTTTACCTAAACCCGTACCGCCGCAACCCGTACCGCCGCAACCCGTACCACCGCAACCCGTACCACCGCAACCCGTACCGCCTAGCGACGGTGTAAAAGAATGGATACAAAAAACATTAAAAAATCTAGCGAACGTATTATCTAAACTAGGAGCGGCAGCTTTAGCCGCTTTACCGGGCATTATCGGTACAGTTGTAAGTTGGTTATTTAAAACAGCTTCAAAAGTAGTATCGCTCGCGGCGCAAAATTTATGGTTGGCTTTGACGGCGGTCGGAGCGCTAGTTTTAACATATATGCAGAAAACGTTAAAATAACAATTCGTAAATCATAACGCCGAGCGTGGTTAAAACGGTGAAACCGAGTATCAAAGCAGTTTTTTCTTCTTTATGGTTATCGCTAGCGGGTATAGAGACGGATTCTTTTATTTCACTAACGCTAGGGTGCGTTATTGTAGAAGTATCATCATTAGATTCTTCCACGTGTTTAGCGATCAACTCCGTCGTTGTTGATTGTAAAGGTAAAATAGGAGGAACGACGACCGTTGAATTCGTATCTAAATTTGAACCCAACGATAAATCACTCGTCGCGATTAATATATTATTATTGTAGTTCGCGTACGTGCCTATTCGTAAATTCATATCGCTAGGCATCATGTATACATTTTCTCCGAGACAAAAGTTTAATTGACTGCGAGCGTATAGTAAAACATCTTGATATCGTTGAATACTAGATTGTAAATCTACGGGAGAATCAATCTCGGTATTTACTATGTCTATAAATTCACGTTGAGCGTCTAAACCGGTACCGCTCGTAAAAAATGAGCTTTTAACTCGCGCTTGAGCCGCCAATAACGCGTACACGTAAGTTCTTATAGAATCGTTAATTCGTTCGGTACCCACGTCTGTAAAACCTCGCGCCAACTTGTAAGATAATATAAACTTTGTCCACCTCAGATACGCGAAAAATAAATTGTATAAAAAAGCTAAAAAACACGATGGAATACGAATTTTAGCATTGAGTAAACTCAACACGATCGAAAACCACGTTAGTAAAGCCATCGAAGACGGTAACATTAGTCAAGAAGAATTTGTGCTCGTATGCGAAGAGCGAGATAAATATTACAAAATGAAAGAAAAAATCCGTAATGTACTCGTTAAACCGACGACTTTACCATCAAAAACGGAAATTAACTCTGATAATGTAAATGCGGAAAAAAAAGTTCTTATAGAAAAACTTTTGAGTTTAAAGTGAGCGTAAATAAATGTTATTATAATCAAAAACACGCTTCGCGAGTAGCGGAGCGTGTAAAAACGTTCGATAGACCTCCCCCGTATAATTATAATTTATAATCCATAAAGAAATTTCTTTCTAACAATTCTTTCATCACGCTATTAAACGAACGTCTAGCTTTTCCTTCTACAGCTTTTAAATGATAATAAGGATTTTTTCTTAATATCTTTACGCATTTCGTACACAAACCTACCTTTGCTTTTGTCCCTTTTTTACATCTTTTACACGCAATAGGAATACTTTTTCCACTATTAACCTTCCATTTATGCAAACCACAATATACCGTATTCCTAGAACTAGGAATACAACACTTGTCTGTTTTACCAACTAAAAGCCATTCGCAAGGAACTTTTTCATATTTTGTTGTCATCTTTATTATTAAACTAGATAATATTTTTAAAATTTTTCTTCACTTTTTTAACTTGCTTTTTAAAACCGGCGGTTACCGGCGGTTTTATATATGATGACGTTATTAAATCTTTTTAATAACGTCATGAAGGGAAATTCCCCTTAAAAAAATGATTTAAAAAAATGATTTTTAGTAGTTGGCTTAGAACCCCCATCTAACATACTACTAGAGGATTAAGTAAGTAAGGGACCTTAGCCAATCTCGCCCACTAACTCCACCTGGAACAATCTAAATTCTCACCCGCAAAAATTCTTGCCCTCCTACAAGACCTTTAGAAAAACCTTAACAGTAGAAGCCAGCCACACTAGTTTGATGTAACCACTTTGCCTGGCTGGGCCTGGCTGGCCAAATGTTAATCCGTCCACACAATGGAAAGGCTTCATTGGCAGCTCAATGCCCTGCAAACGTTTTCCCTGGTACGGACTTTTTTAACAAGCTTTTCTTAAAGTTACTTACATTGTATTGTTTTACGGATTCTTACATTTTTGTTTTTTTCCCCCCTTTTTTTCTTCCTCTGATGAAAAATGTCCTGAAAGTAAAATGTAAATAAAAGTAAATAAATAAACATAAAAATTGCTCATTTTTTACATTATTTCTGAGCTTGTAATCACTCTTGCTGGTGTGGTAATTTTGGCTCTAAAAATGCCTTGGCTTTTTTTAGAGTTTATGAACGCTTGTCCAGCTACAACGCAGACGCTACTTCACCACATGCCAACAACACATGCATGGAATCAGTGCATGTACATTCCGAGTACAATTAGTGTGAACGAGATCCCCAATATTAATACAATTCTGTCTGTTCAAATCGTCATTCTAACGTTTTACCATAAATGCCAGGGGAAACATCCATACCATGTTTAACTGTCTGGTATAAAAAAAAATGCAGTAAATATTCGCGCAGGTTGCCTCTTGATATATATAGCTACATTGAACACCGTTCAGATTTCCCCTATGTGAAGGGTTTGATATCGTTAATTTCTCCTATTAAATAGTATAAAACTGCATTTGACAAATTTCATTAATCACATTAAACGTCACGGTAATATTTATTTTATTTAAACAACTGAAAAATGTATTTGGAAAACATATAGTATGGTATTTAAGTGGGGGTATTTCTGTTTTGTGAACGTGTAAATTTACACTCGTACCGGAAACATACATGTACATGTACTTCACAATTCAATTACCATTCAAACTTGGCAAAATAAAGTGAATAACTTTGTTAACAAAGGACGAGCTGACACAGCCAGACGGCTGTCATAACCTCAGGACCACTCTTTTGTCAATGGATTAGAACATTAACAATGGAAGTTTCGAGGACTGCACCTTCATCACTGCTTTATGGGCGAGTCTCACGATAATACTGGGAGAATGGCCCTGTAGTTTTTGCACGAACCAACATTCTGACGACTCGGCCATCAGAACACAAATCCAATGCACTAAACCGCTCGGCCATGGCACTCCACAAAAGTCTGATGCTCTACCGAGTGAGCTAAGCGGGCTGTCTAATAGTATATCTGTTTAGCATCAGAGACCTGTGTAAAACAGTTTTTATCGTAGCTTTTAATGCGAAGGGAAATAAAGTATTTATTTGATTTGTGCCCTATACCGGTGTATGTATGAAGCACTGGCTTTCCACAGGCGACTCGGGCGGGATTCGAACCCACGACTTCCTGTTTACTAATCTCTAATGGTTTTAGATTGAAACTAGTGACAAATTGTTAAATATTTGTCCCTAGTTTCAATCATATGGAGTGACTTTTAGTCTAAAACTTTTAGAGAGCAGTGCCGACGTCTTAACCTTTCGACCCCGAGTTTGCCTGATGACGATACGGAAGAATGTCATCAATTAATGGAAATAAAGTAGTTAAACAAAAATAAACCAAAATATCGGATGGTTTTAACGTTTAAATTAAATACGGATCGTTGCTAAGTTTAGGTATATTAATATCAGGCAATATATAGACTTCTGGTATTATTAAATATTAAATGAATTGTTTATTTTGCAACAGATTTTCATACATTATTAAACAATTATGGTAAAATATTATATTTCAGATGTATGTATTTAAGTATGTATTTAAAACAAAATTACTCAATTATCTAACTGTAGAGCTGTGATGAAACGCTGTGAGCTTAATGATTATTGCAGTTATAATAAATATTATATTATGTACGTTCGTGTTACACTGCATTCGACCAACAAAAAAGTCTCCAGTTTCTGGTCATAGGTCGGCTTCAAAATCGGGCAAACATTCATGCTCCTATGTTATAAAAAGTCGTTTAAAACGCAGCGCAGCAGAATTCCAATTGATCCATCAATTTTCGCTGCAATTGGATATATCTTTTTTACAGCAAAAAAGCAAAACAAAAGCAAAACAAAAACAAAAGCAAAAACAACAACAATAAAAACAAGAAAACTAAAAATGTTGACGTGCGGGTCTGAGGCAACGCGCGCCGGGACAAAAACCGGAAACTTTTATTGGCCTTAGTTCAAACTAAATAATTTAGGATGTCATAGTAACGTAATAAAGACAGTGTATAATTATTCACAAAAAGCATACATTTTCTCAGTTTTACATAAAACTTTATAGATATCGCAGTAGATGGCTATAAACACTCAGAGGTATTATGGACAGCGACACGATCTGCCAAACACAATTAAATGAGGGTTACGCTCGGATGATTTGCAAAAGCATATAATATATATTATATAGTTAGCTTTCAAACTACAACTGATGTTTGGTTGTAACTTTGAATATGTCTGGTTTTAGCCCTTACTCATCACTAACCAACACAGTACCGGTATTGGCCCAGTACGGGGGCCAATTACACATTCCATTACTGGCCCAGTACAGGGCCAATCATGATGCCATTACTCGCCCAGTGCTGGCAAATTGACACTGGAGTGGTGCCGGCAAATGGAACTGGCCAAGTTCTGGCTTGCACAGAGACTTGGAACTGGCCCAGTTAATGTAGCCCTTACTCATCCCTAACCAAAACACACTGTGGGAGCCGAATATCTATCATTCTATCAATCCCACGTTTTCCACTTTTAGGGCGGTGTGTACCTTTAATAGATGTCCGCAGTAGATGGCTATTATGGATAGCGACACGATCTGCCATACACATTTAAATGAGGGTTACGCTCGGGGTGAATTGCAAAAACATAGTTGGCTTTCAAACTGCAACTAATGTTTGGTTGTAACTTTGAATATGTCTGGTTTTAACAAACAACATGCATAATGGTCTTTGACAACAAGGAACCATAAAGTCTGATATGTTGTGTGAACTTCAATACGCACATGTATAGGCCTAGCGATATCAGAGTTGCAGTTGAGTACAAGTACTTTTCATGAGTACGAGTACCACAACATATACATGTACATGTTTTTAATTCGCATTCTACAGAGGTTTTGTGACATGGCCTTTTACACCTTCCTGTTCGATTATTGTAACAAAAATAGACCGTGTATGTTTGATTGATAAATACGGCTTGGTGAACACAGAAATGTGCTCTCCAAGGAAAATAAAATTTAATTGCCTGCAAACTGCCTCCAAAATCACCCTTCCCTTCCTCCCTACCATTACAAATTAATCCTAAATACACCACTGATGAAAGATGTTTTTGCTATAATTTCATATCATAATATTCACTAGAAGTATTTGTTTGAGTCAACAAGCCTGTGTACTGTTACCAAATATGTGAAAACATAAGGAATATGTGAAAGATAAAACTTCACATATAGTAAATCACCCATTGTATCTTTTCACATTTTTTGTCGGCGAGCGATGAAGTGAAATAATAATTTTAGGGTCCCTAGTTTTAACTACTCTACCAATAAATCCATTTAGCCTAGTGGAATGAACAGTGTTAATATGGGTTTTCCAGCTTAAGTCCCTAGAAATAATAACACCAAGGTGTTTGTAGTTATCAACATTTTCCAAAGTGTAATCACCAATATTATACAGTGGTTTAGCAGGATTTCTAGAACGGGTCACAGTCATTAGCTTACATTTATTTGGGTTTAAAGCCATACAGTTTAAGTTACACCAGGTGTCTATGTGCTGCAAGTCATTCTGGAGTGCCACTTCATCATTATAAGTTTTAATGACTCTATACAAAACAGTGTCATCTGCATATTGACGACGATTTGATTGAACACAAAATGGCAAATCAAATACAAAAATTTTGAAAAGTAGAGGTCGAAGAACAGATCCCTGTGGCACACCAGAATGAACTGCAGCCCAGTCAGATGATGATCCCATAAACCGGTGAGACCTTTGTAAGATAAGACTTGAACCAGTCCAACATTGAACCACAAACACCATATTTATGTAATTTGTTCAAAAGAACTTGATGACTCACAGATCACGGACCGTAGGCCCAGGTCAGGACTTTTTTAACAAGCTTTTCTTGAAGTTACTTACATTGTATTGTTTTACGGATTCTTACGTCTTTTAGGTGTTCGAGCGACAGCGCGAACACCTCTTGTTTTTGTTCGGTTTTTTAGGTGTTCGGGTTTGTGCCCGAAACACCTATTGTTTTTGTTCGTTTTTTTTTTTTTTTTTTTATTAAATTTTTTTTTTTTTAATTTTTTTTTTACTTCTTCATCTCAGTGGCGACTGTCCGGCAACAAAGGCATCCTTGCTAAGCATTTACAGCCTTCAAACTTAACACATGAACAGAACATAACAAGCTGACGAAACTGTTCGCTGTTACGTCATGATTATGTCATCAGGTGTCGAATTACGCTAAAAAGTTAATTTTTTAAAACGTTGCATGAAAGAATCAAAGATCGTATAGCGCCGCAAGGCGCAATACGAGGCGGTAGTCTACACACGCAAACGGCGTCGATATCGATTGTACATGTAGATCCACTGTAACCAAATATCGTGTACTACACGATATTTGGTTACAATGGAGCTGCATGTACAATCGATATCGACGTCCGTGTGTGGTGCCCATGGCCCAGACGTCATTTTTTAGGCTGTAAAAATGGATCGCCAATACGGTCATAAAGAGTAAGTATCTTGAAGTTACTTTTTGATAGGATTTCCTGTATTTATCTTCGTATTTTTATACAAGAAAAACCATTTTTAAGCTGTCCATTCGTCGTTGCATTGTGCCTGTTTAACTAACAATAACATGACTAACGTTAGTTAGGCCTACGTGAACATACTTTGGACAGTAAACAACTAACAAAATATGAACAGATGTCACCAAAATGTATTTAGAATATAAATAAGGATAGGAAAATTCAGTTAAGGTTATGACAATTTTTCAGTAGAAATTTTAGGCCATATATTTTGTAATTTTTGTTTTCTCCAAAAATCTTCAGTTTGTGCACAAATTAAATAAGTATCCTAGTGATTGTTTACTGCACTTTTCCTTAATTTTTACCATTCTCAGATACAAATAAACTTACATAGACAATTATTTCACAGGAAAAATGCTCAATATTCATGACACAATACATGTACTTGTAGGTCCTGCTCCCTGAGGCCTCTCTCAGACATCACTCACATCACAATCACATGAAATTATATGAGTATATGAGACTCTGCAATTTCCTTAAATACCTTTCTCTTTTGATGTGAGTTTCGTGCGAGAACATTTCTTTAATTTATTACACATTGTCAAGAATAATTGTGTGCAATTTTGAAAACAAACCAATGCCCTTTTCAATTTCAGTGGTCCAGCTACTCTAAAATTATACACTATTTTCCCCATTCACATAAATTAGAACTTCTCTGAATTTTCAAATACTTTATTCTTGGTCCATGTACTTATAAAACCTTCCTATTAAGTATTATTTTTACAGCATGTTCACTGTGACATATTATTTTCCTCATTCACATAAATTAGAACTTCTCTGAAATTTCAAATACTTTATTCCATGTACTTACATAAAACTTAACTATTATTTTATACAGCATGTTGACTCCGATGTATCATGGCTCAGACTGAGTTCCAGCCAACAGTACCCCAACACGGCGTTGACACCACATCCAAATGCAGTATCGTAACTGTTCAAGTCATCAACAATCTTCAGTTTCTAGGCTACACGATGGTATGGTTTAACGTCTTATGTTAACAGATCGTTTGAGAAGGGGTCTTCATACCAATGATGAACATTTCATTTAGTTTTAATGGTAGTTTATTACAAAAAATTAAGGTTTAGTATAATTTGTTATTATTTTTTTGCTATAGCAGTACTGGCATTTCAGTCCAAGAGAAGGGGTGTATCTGATAACCACCTTTCCAATCCATGTCAGTTAAACAACATTTATTTAAATCTAAGCCCTTACTCCTATTTTCAATCTTAAATCTTTTTTAGAAAGGACAGAAACATCTTGCAACTTCAGCTATGCAGAATTGATGCTGGGTGTGATTTTCGGCATAATGAAGCACCAGTCGTCAGTCAATGGAATTGGTAATTTGGGACCCTTATACTTTTATTGCTTTTAATGTTTGCCCCTCCCCTTCCCTAGTTCTTGGATTCTATAGTGCTGCAATGATAGACCAAAGAATTTTAGAAAAAAAACAAATGTGTTGGTTCATCACCAGTGGCAGTACATACCATCACCAAGAACTTGGGGGGAGGGGGCAGACATTTTATTCTAAAATTAATGATTCCAATGACAACCCCTGAATGTCACCCATTCTGAACTGTCACTAAATCGTACATACAGAGCGTACATTTATTATAAACGCAGATTGATTCTGTTTTCTTATCAACAAAGGATCATGGTTGGGTTCATTTACACTGAAGTCATTTCACTTGTTACATGTGTAAGACCATGTACACTCATTTCTAGATTGTTTACAAGTAGGTTAAACAGGTCAACAAAGTGGTTTCAATTGTGGGGGAGGGAAGTGTGTAACCACAAAAGTCAAGTTATGAAATCCAACAGACAGTTAAAATAAATATGTATTTCATTGCTTTATTAGCAATTTACAAGCATCCATACAACTCTTTGATTATTTCAATGTCTAACAATTTATGTACAAAATGGCATCTGATCTTTACAGACATTTTGCCAATCATGTGTACAAGCTTGAAAAGTAAAAAATCAATGTATAATTTGTTTTCGAATTTTATAAATATTATTTTAATTATTTGCAGTATAGGTTTATAAGCATGTCACACTAAGGAGATGCTTGATTACAGTGTCACTATCATTGTCAATTTATCATTATATTTTTGTTATAAACTTAACCTGAAAGTGAGGTATATTATAAATAAAGATTAAATTTATTTTTGCACAAGACTTAATACCAAGAGATAAATACCAATGTTGGCTTCATTTAAATCTAAAATTGAAAGGTTTTTCCATAAACAAAGTGAAAAGGGCAAGCAATTATCAGATTTGATCCAGTGCATATAATTACATTTAATTTTGTTTGAATTGGGAATTATTTACTGTTTGACAAGTCTTCTGCGGGTGGCAGGGGAAGATGGAAAGCACGGATGCAAGCTTTCTTCCAACTTTATCATGTAGTAGTTATAATCTTGTTTTCTATTGAAAGGCTAATTAGCTGAAGGAAAGGAAAGGGGAAATATTCATATGGTCTTCCATGCTTCAGTGTCTTCAGTAACCCCCAACTCCCCCAAACAATTTAACCCACACTTCCTGCGCTTTGTATTAGCAGCTAAGTTTAATCCAGTTACTATACATGTAGTCCCCTTCTACCCTAAATCAATTTTGTGACTTTCTGCCCATAATCACGCTGAATAGGTTGATCTGGCTACCTACAACCCTGGCAAACTATTTTCACATGAGTGATTTTTAATGTTGATTTATCATCTAGCTTGGTTTTTGAAAAGCATGTGTTGGGCTAGTGTCAATATTTAAAATAAAAAAAAACATTGGGTTCCAAGTCACACTTGTTAATTTCTTGTTAATTTATTGCTTAAATCTCACAACTTTTCCAAGTTCAACAGCCAATATCTCAAGAACTAAATGACCTATTAGAAAACAAAAAACACAATTGAATTCCTAACATTAATAGCTTGTAATTCTTGTGAAATGAGTTACCATAAATGCTTTGCCAATGGTCCAATTAGTGGCACACGAAGTAACGATTTTACAAATTTTAAAAGGTCATATCTCATAGCTTCAATTTGATGTATAAGTTAACAAATTTGTTATTTTTTTCATTATCATGAGGAGGTCGTATATGACCTTCAAACCACCTACTGCGACCTTTACTTCCTGTCCAAACAGTAAAGTTCAAATTCAACACATTGTAACGCAAAATTGATGTCTTTTGAATATGAAATAGATATTGTTATTATAAAAGATGATAAACCCTTGCACAGTGTGATATTGACATCATCGTTGATAATTTGATTGAACCGGAAGTTGACTCGAACACCGTGTGTTTGTTCTAACAAACACTTCAGCTCTAGATTTACTTCTTCTTCTTCTTCTTCTTCTACCCAATCTTGTCCGGTAACAAAAACATACTTGCCAAGTTTTAAAAACCTTCAAACTTCACACATAATTAGATCTTAACTTGTAGATGAAACCTAGTGACGTCATGATGATCAGGAAACCGCAACAGTGACGTCATGATGACGTCAAGCCCACATACGTAATGACCCACATTCAGTGTATATTCACATTGTGCGTTAGAAATTCTAACTATAGAGGGCGCTATACAACTTTAGTGGTCTTTACAATCAGTGCAGAATTATAAATTCGTCTTTCTCCTATCAAGAGCAAGGCTCCTATGCCAAGTTTAGCGTGAAGTTTTCCGTTACGCTATTCGAAAAGGTGACCCCAATTTGACCTTACTTCCTGTCCAAACCGGAAGTCAAAGTTTAATATTTAAAAAAGTCATATCTCAACAACCACAAGAGGTAAATTCACAATTTTTGTACCATTGTACAGATCGGTAATTGTCAAAAAATATTTACAAAAAGGTGACCCCAATTTGACCTTACTTCCTGTCCAAACCGGAAGTCAAAGTTTAATATTAAAAAAATCATATCTCAACAACCACAAGAGGTAAATTCACAATTTTTGTACCATTGTACAGATCGTTAATTGTCAAAAAATATTTACAAAAAGGTGACCCCAATTTGACCTTACTTCCTGTCCAAACCGGAAGTCAAAATTTAATATTTCAAAAAATCATATCTCAACAACCACAAGAGGTAAATTCACAATTTTTGTACCATTGTACAGATCGTTAATTGTAAAAAAATATTTATACAAAGGTGACCCCAATTTGACCTTACTTCCTGTCCAAACTGGAAGTCAAAGTTTAATATTTAAAAAAACCATATCTCAGCAACCACAAGAGGTAATTTCACAGTTTTTGCACTATTGTACAGACCATTAATTGTCCAAAAATATTTACAAAAAGATGACCCCAATTTGACCTTTACTTCCTGTCCAAACCGGAAGTCAAAGTTTAATAATTTAAAAAATCATATCTCAACAACCACAAGAGGTAAATTCACAATTTTTGTACCATTGTACAGATCGCTAATTGTCACAAAATATTTACAAAAACATGACCCCAATGTGACCTTTACTTCCTGTCTAAACCGGAAGTCAAGGTTTAATATTAAAAAAATAATGATGCAAAGTTTCTTTATAAAACATTTTGACGTCATCATCACTGCCCTGACAAAACTCGAACACCTATGTGTTTGTAATATCACAAACACTGCTGTCTAGTTTTTACTTCTTCTTCTCCCCGACGTCTTTCCACAAAAAAACACATACTTGCAAACTTCACATGAACTTGAAACTTGGCATGTACTTAGAACTTAACAAGTAGATGAAACACGAGTTGTGAGTGACCCCAATTTGACCTTACTTCCTGTCTAAACCGGAAGTCAAAGTTTAATATTTAAAAAAATCATATCTCAACAACCACAAGAGGTAAATTGAAATTTTTTGCACCATTGTATAGATTGTTAATTGTCAAAAAATATTTACAAAAAGGTGACCCCAATTTGACCTTACTTCCTGTCCAAACCGGAAGTCAAAGTTTAATATTTAAAAAAATCATATCTCAACAACCACAACAGGTAAATTGACATTTTTTGCACCATTGTATAGATTGTTAATTGTCGAAAAATATTTACACAAAGGTGACCCCAATTTGAACTTACTTCCTGTCCAAACCGGAAGTCAAAGTTTAATATTTAAAAATATCATATCTCAACAACCACAAGAGGTAAATTCACAGTTTTTGCACTATTGTACAGATTGTTAACTGCCAAAAATATTTACAAAAACATGACCCCAATCTGACCTTTACTTCCTGTCCAAACCGGAAGTCAAAGTTTAACATTAAAAAAAATCACATCTCAACAACCACAAGAGGTAAATTCACAATGTTTGCACCATTGTATTGATTGTTAATTGTCGAAAAATATTTACACAAAGGTGACCCCAATTTGACCTTACTTCCTGTGCAAACCGGAAGTCAAAGTTTAATATTTAGAAAAATTATATCTCAACAACCACAAGAGGTAAATTCACAATTTTTGTACCATTGTACAGATCGTTAATTGTCAAAAAATATTTACAAAAAGATGACCCCAATTTGACCTTACTTCCTATCCAAACCGGAAGTCAAAGT
The DNA here is from genome assembly GCA_029582265.1 of Zoroaster sp. YZ-2022. Lineage (NCBI taxonomy): Eukaryota > Metazoa > Echinodermata > Asteroidea > Forcipulatida > Zoroasteridae > Zoroaster > Zoroaster sp. YZ-2022. Next base: position 24,698,867 of record CM055828.1, on the reverse strand, counting down.
TTAATATTTAAAAAAATCATATCTCAACAACCACAAGAGGTAAATTCACAGTTTTTGCACTATTGTACAGATTGTTAACTGCCAAAAATATTTACAAAAACATGACCCCAATTTGACCTTTACTTCCTGTCTAAACCGGAAGTCAAAGTTTAATATTAAAAAATAATGCGAAGTTTCTTTTAAAAACATTCTGACGTCATCATCACTGCCCTGACAAAACTCGAACACCTATGTGTTTGTAATATCACAAACACTGCCGTGTAGTTTGTTTTTTGTTTTTGTTTTTGTTTTTTCCCCCTTTTTTTCTTCCTCTGATGAAAAATGTCCCGAAAGTAAAATGTAAAAAAAAAAGTAAATAAATAAACATAAAATTGCTCATTTTTTACATTATTTCTAAGCTTGTAATCACTCTTGCTGGTATGGGAATTTTGGCTCTAAAAATGCCTTGGCTTTTTTCAGAGTTTATGCCCGCTTGTCCAGCTACAACGCAGACGCTACTTCACCACATGCCAACAACACATGGAATCAGTGCATGTACATTCTGTGTACAATTAGTGTGAACGAGATCCCCAGTCAAGCCAACGTGCTGTTATTGATTGGAAGCCCTTCTTTTATATTGTGAAAATACTTTGACGAGTGCATTCGCGTTTCGTCTGTGGGGTTGGGGTATTAGACTAAGAGCTTTGTACTCGCCCTATACATAATAGTCTGATACCCTAGCTCATGAAGGAGATGGAAAAGGTTGGGAGCCATAATTTTAGTTGATCCCCTCCAGCATTGGTTCTGTGGTATTAATACAATTCTGTCTGTTCAAATCGTCATGCTAACGTTTTACCTTAAATGCCAGGGGCAACATCCATACCATGTTTAACTATCTGGTATAAAATAAACTGCAGTAAATATTCGCATGGGTTGCCTCTTGATATATAGCTACATTGAACACCGTTCAGATTTCCCCTATGTGAAGAGTTTGATAACGTTAATTTCTCCTATTAAATAGTATAAAAGTGCATTTGACAAATTTCATTCATCACATTAAACGTCACGGTAATATTTATTTTATTTAAACAACTGAAAAATGTATTTGGAAACATATAGTATGGTATTTAAGTGAGGGTATTTCTGTTTCGTGAACGTGTAAATTTACACTCGTACCAGTACATGTACATGTACATGTACTTCACAGTTCAATTACTGTTCAAACTTGGCAATTTAAGTGAATAACTTTGTTAACAAAGGACTAGCTGACACAGCCAGATGGCCGACATAACCGCAGTAACTCTCTTTTGTCAATGGATTAGCGAGTTAACAATGGAAGTTTTTGAGTATCATCACTACTTTCACTATAATACTAGGAGAATGGCCCTGTAGATTTTGCGGGCGAGATTGGCGAGGGTTCCTAAGTAACTGGTTCATTATTTATCCCACAGCCACAGTATGATCTTATCGCTGGCTGTTATCTAGGCCAGAGCGTGCTCGTGTAGTATATTTTCAATCACTGAGTACATCTTAAACTAAGACACCGATTCCATGCCCTATCGAAAGTCTGCTCTGATCGTGACGATATTGTCCCTTTAAATAAAGGCATGGCCTTTAGTAAATGGTACAACGATGAAAAATATTTCCTACAAATGTACATGGTGATATTAAAACATTTATCTTACCTCACACCAATTTTTGTGTGCAGTAATTCCTCTGTCAGATGTGTAAGAACTTTGCCTGAGATTTCTTGCTCTGTTGATTGGAGAACACAACATTTAAACAAAGAAATGTTATTGTTTGAAACACACACCTCTGTTTCCTTACTTTAACCCTCCTACTACTACAAGGGTCAAAATGTTGATATACTTGCCAAGGTATATCTAGTGCGCTTAAGAGTCAATCTCTGTCAAACCTTACGTGTAGTAAGTACATTACAGGTCAAAATGAGTCGACCGTTTTTGACTGGTAAAAGCAGTATTGTTCAGGGTGGTCAAAATGACAGTAAAAACTAGTAAAAAATGTCCATGTGTGCACATTTGGGACAACAGTTAAAACAGGCAGTTGACTGGTTTCGACTTCTATCGCTACTTCCCACTAAAGTGCAGCTATAGTAGGAGGGTTAAAGATATATCACCTTTTGAAAAAAACATTTGGGTTGCTATTTTCACTGACAATTCACAACATTCATTATCTCCTTTTAAAAAACATTCACAAAATAATTGAGAGAGGCTTGGGTTAGCAGTAAGTTTTATTTAAGATGGGACCCAGCATAAGTTAATTTCGGGTGTACTGTCCTCCTTAAGGTGTATCTAACCAAAATTAGACAGCCAGCCAAACTCCATTCAATAACGACATGGAAATCAGGAAATAGCCTCCAAGCTCGCGCTCCAGTGTTTTATTGTAGCCACACAGGCATGACGTCAGTGATTATAAGGAGTAAAACTGTAACAAACAATCAAAAACTATATGACTAATAGGCATATGTGGCAATGACTAAATGCAACAATACACAGAGATCCGTCAATTGTGCCAAATTTGGTAAAATGCTGTCGAATGTTTTCTCAAGACAGCAAAAGGTTACTTTTTTAAACCTGCCACTTTTTAAAACTTGAACTCCAAGTTTGGACCGGAAGTAACAGTCAATAAGGTCATTTCTTTGTATTAAATGTCAAGTCCACTATATTCTGTATGAATATGAAGGAATCAAGAAATTATCTATTGTGGTTCACAAGATATAAAATATATTGTTTTATTATAATTAATTACGTAATAATTCATTAGATGACCTCACCATGACGTCACAACGTTACCTGGAACTGTATATGTTAAGGTCTAACTATTTGTTAAGTTTCAAGGCTATGAACTCCACAACTATGTTTTGACTGTACAAATACATTTACAGATTATTATACAGTCCATTTTCATAGTTTACAGAGTGCCTACGTTCGTACAGACAAGGTATAACAATTAAATGTAACATGGTGAACATATATTCATGAGCAATCGAATAGCCAATAAGAACAATATAAATTTATTACGATGGATAATAAAATAATACGATGGATAACAAAAAGAAAGGAAATAAAATACATAAGTTAAAAGAAGATCTGAATCTCTTGTCTCAAAATCAAAGTTAATTAATTTTGTCTTTAAATTAACTCCAGTGCCTGAAAACTTGTCAAGGGCGCATTGGAAAACTCTTACCATAAAATTGACTGGCCATAAACGAAAGTAACAATAACAAATCAATTCCTTAAAAAATCCTCTGCGCATCGATGATTGTTAATTTGACTGCATCAATCGCAAAAAGATGCGAAAAATCATATTTCACGATGAGGTAATTGAAGTCATCAATGCCAAAAGAACGATCTTGTAGAACACACTCTTAGATTTAGAACAAGCGTTAACAATTCCAATACTGTGTACAAAAATTACAGCTTGAAATAAAGTACGACAGTGAAATTACCGTAAACTCTGTGCAGTGAATGTGTTTACGAGGTATATACACACAATGCAGGCCTATATGTCTGTGTGTAAGAGAACGTCAACGCCATTCACACAGTATGGCTGTGCTTAAACAGTGCTACTTCTGAATAGTTGTTCATTTAAACTTCTGTTTTCGACCGGAAGGAGAGGTCAAATTGGGGTCATGTCTGTGTAAGAAATGTGACATAGTTCAAGGTCTTTAAGATGATGCAAAGATTGTGAAAATATTTTCTGTGGTTCATAAGATATGATTTTTTGAAATGTTCAACTTCTGGTTTCGACCAGAAGGAGAGGTCGGATTGGCGTCACGTCTGTGTACGAAAAATCACATAATTAAAGATCTATAACAAGGTGCACAGATTGTGAAAATATCATTTGTGGTTCATGAGATATGATTTTTTGAAAATATTAAACTTTGATTTAGTGTAATTCGATATCTGATGACCTCACTATGACGTCACAACTTTACCTGAAACTATATGTCACAACTTTATTGACAACTACATGTTAAGGTCTAACTGTGTGAAGTTTTAAGGTTCTGTGAACTCTGCAACTGTTTTTGTCTCTGGATAAGTCTTACTGAGAAGAACACCTAATAATAACTAGAGATTGGTGTTTGTATTGACAAACACTAGGTGTTCGTATTGACAAACACTAGGTGTTCGGGACGCGTAAAGGTCAAATTGGGGTCAACTTTGTTTAAATATTTTTTGACAATTAACAATCTGTACAATGGTGCAAAGATTGTGAATTTACCTCTTGTGGATGATTTTTGTTAATATTAAACTTTGACTTCCGGTTTGGACAGGAAGTAAAGGTCAAATTGGGTTCACCTTTTTGTAAATATTTTTTGACAATTAACAATCTATACAATGGTGCAAAAATGTCAATTTACCTCTTGTGGTTGTTGAGATATGATTTGTTTAAATATTAAACTTTGACTACCGGTTTGGATAGGAAGTAAGGTCAAATTGGGGTCATCTTTTTGTAAATATTTTTTGACAATTAACGATCTGCACAATGGTACAACAATTTTGAATTTACCTCTTGTGGTTGTTGAGATATGATTTTTTTCAATATTAAACTTTGACTTCTGGTTTGGACAAGAAGTAAGGTCAAATTGGGGTCACCTTTGTGTAAATATTTTTGGACAATTAATCTATACAATGGTGCAAAAAATGTCAATTTACCTCTTGTGGTTGAGATGATTTTTTTAAATATTAAACTTTGACTTCCGGTTTGGACAGGAAGTAAGGTCAAATTCGGGTCACCTTTGTGTAAATATTTTTCGACAATTAACAATCTATACAATGGTGCAAAAAATGTGAATTTACCTCTTGTGGTTGTTGAGATATGATTTGTTTAAATATTAACTTTGACTTCCGGTTTGGACAGGAAGTAAGGTCAAATTGGGGTCACCTTTGTGGAAATATTTTTCGACAATTAATCTATACGATGGTGCAAAAAATGTCAATGTACATCTTGTGGTTGTTGAGATAAGATTTTTTAAATATTAAACTTTGACTTACGGTTTGGACAAGAAGTAAGGTCAAATTGGGGTCATGTCTGTGTAAGAAATGTGACATAGTTCAAGGTCTTTAAGATGATGCAAAGATTGTGAAAATATTTTCTGTGGTTCATAAGATATGATTTTTTGAAATGTTCAACTTCTGGTTTCGACCAGAAGGAGAGGTCGGATTGGCGTCACGTCTGTGTACGAAAAATCACATAATTAAAGATCTATAACAAGGTGCACAGATTGTGAAAATATCATTTGTGGTTCATGAGATATGATTTTTTGAAAATATTAAACTTTGATTTAGTGTAATTCGATATCTGATGACCTCACTATGACGTCACAACTTTACCTGAAACTATATGTCACAACTTTATTGACAACTACATGTTAAGGTCTAACTGTGTGAAGTTTTAAGGTTCTGTGAACTCTGCAACTGTTTTTGTCTCTGGATAAGTCTTACTGAGAAGAACACCTAATAATAACTAGAGATTGGTGTTTGTATTGACAAACACTAGGTGTTCGTATTGACAAACACTAGGTGTTCGGGACGCGTAAAGGTCAAATTGGGGTCAACTTTGTTTAAATATTTTTTGACAATTAACAATCTGTACAATGGTGCAAAGATTGTGAATTTACCTCTTGTGGATGATTTTTGTTAATATTAAACTTTGACTTCCGGTTTGGACAGGAAGTAAAGGTCAAATTGGGTTCACCTTTTTGTAAATATTTTTTGACAATTAACAATCTATACAATGGTGCAAAAATGTCAATTTACCTCTTGTGGTTGTTGAGATATGATTTGTTTAAATATTAAACTTTGACTACCGGTTTGGATAGGAAGTAAGGTCAAATTGGGGTCATCTTTTTGTAAATATTTTTTGACAATTAACGATCTGCACAATGGTACAACAATTTTGAATTTACCTCTTGTGGTTGTTGAGATATGATTTTTTTCAATATTAAACTTTGACTTCTGGTTTGGACAAGAAGTAAGGTCAAATTGGGGTCACCTTTGTGTAAATATTTTTGGACAATTAATCTATACAATGGTGCAAAAAATGTCAATTTACCTCTTGTGGTTGAGATGATTTTTTTAAATATTAAACTTTGACTTCCGGTTTGGACAGGAAGTAAGGTCAAATTCGGGTCACCTTTGTGTAAATATTTTTCGACAATTAACAATCTATACAATGGTGCAAAAAATGTGAATTTACCTCTTGTGGTTGTTGAGATATGATTTGTTTAAATATTAACTTTGACTTCCGGTTTGGACAGGAAGTAAGGTCAAATTGGGGTCACCTTTGTGGAAATATTTTTCGACAATTAATCTATACGATGGTGCAAAAAATGTCAATGTACATCTTGTGGTTGTTGAGATAAGATTTTTTAAATATTAAACTTTGACTTACGGTTTGGACAAGAAGTAAGGTCAAATTGGGGTTACCTTTTTGTAAATATTTTTTGACAATTACCGATCTGTACAATGTTACAAAAATTTTGAATTTACCTCTTGTGGTTGTTGAGATATGATTTTTTAAAATATTAAACTTTGACTTCCGGTTTCGACAGGAAGTAAGGTCAAATTTGTGTAAATATTTTTCGACAATTAACAATCTATACAATGGTGCTAAAAATGTCAATGTACATCTTGTGGTTGTTGAGATAAGATTTTTTTAAATATTAAATTTTGACTTCCGGTTTGGACAGGAAGTAAGGTCAAATTGAGGTCACCTTTTAGTAATTTTTTTTTGACAATTACCGATCTGTACAATGGTACAAAAATTGTGAATTTACCTCTTGTGGTTGTTGAGATATGAATTTTTTTAAATATTAAACTTTGACTTCCGGTTTGGACAGGAAGTAAAGGTCAAATTGGGGTCACCTTTTTGTAAATATTTTTTGACAATTAACAGTCTATACAATGGTGCAAAAATTTCAATTTACCTCTTGTGGTTGTTGAGATATGATTTTTTTTAAATATTAAACTTTGACTTCCGGTTTGGACAGGAAGTAAAGGTCAAATTGGGGTCACTTTTTGTAAATATTTTTTGACAATTAATAATCTGTACAATGGTAAAACAACTGTTAATTTACCTCTTGTGGTTGTTGAGATATGATTTTTTTAAATATTAAATTTTGACTACCGGTTTGGATAGGAAGTAAGGTCAAATTGGGGTCACCTTTTTGTAAATATTTTTTGACAATTAACAATCTATACAATGGTGCAAACATGTCAATTTACCTCTTGTGGTTGTTGAGATATGACTTTTTTTAAATATTAAACTTTGACTTCCGGTTTGGACAGGAAGTAAAGGTCAAATTGGGGTCACATTTTGTAAATATTTTTTGACAATTAATAATCTGTACAATGGTGAAAAAACTGTTAATTTACCTCTTGTGGTTGTTGAGATATGATTTTGTTTAAATATTAAACTTTGACTTCCGGTTTGGACAGGAAGTAAGGTCAAATTGAGGTCACTCACAACTCATGTTTCATCTACTTGTTAAGTTCTGAGTACATGCCAAGTTTCAAGTTCATGTGAAGTTTGCAAGTATGTGTTTTTTTGCGGACAAACGCGGGGGAGAAGAAGTAAAAAAAAAAAAAAAATAGACGGCAGTGTTTGTGATATTACAAACACATAGGTGTTCGAGTTTTGTCAGGGCAGTGATGATGACGTCAGAATGTTTTTAAAGAAACTTTGGATTATTATTTTTTAATATTAAACTTTGACTTCCGGTTTAGACAGGAAGTAAAAGTCAAATTGGGGTCATGTTTTTGTAAATATTTTTGACAGTTAACAATCTGTACAATAGTGCAAAAACTGTGAATTTACCTCTTGTGGTTGTTGAGATATGATTTTTTTAAATATTAAACTTTGACTTCCGGTTTGGATAGGAAGTAAGGTCAAATTGGGGTCATCTTTTTGTAAATATTTTTTGACAATTAACGATCTGTACAATGCTACAAAAATTTTCAATTTACCTCTTGTGGTTGTTGAGATATGATTTTTTCAATATTAAACTTTGACTTCTGGTTTGGACAGGACGTAAGGTCAAATTGGGGTGACCTTTGTGTAAATATTTGTTGACAATTAATGTGGTAGCAGCTACTTGCGCAGCCCTAGGGTTTGCTGAGGTGTGAACATCAACAGTAGATGGGACTCAAATCCCTGGTTGGACCACGACTAGAAGGCGGGACTGGTAGTACAACAGTACGTAGTCGACTCAAAGTCAAACCACTCAGGACAAAAAGTAGTTAGTTGCATCTGACATCAATGGTTATTTATTGGTACAACAACCAACTCCAAGAAACACCCTGTATAACAAATACAGAATTTCAAAATACATCTCACATTGCTATTGTACACATACATGTACATAACATAAGTACACCATACTTCAATTCATGTACAGCAACACATACACTAACATGTACATAGGCATTATATGATCCTAGGTCCCGACAAGACATAGCTAAAATGCAAGGCAAAATTCACACAAAATCAACAATTTATAACTTGTATCTCAACTCACCCAGTCCTGGATAATCAAGTAGGACACTCAGTTCGTTGTTCCACAAACTGTCATATTTTATCAGACAAATATGCTGAATTTATACTTCAGAACTCAGAAGGTTAACAAAGTTGTCGATTGTGTAGAATCACCAAAAGCGCGGGAAAGCATACCCGTCAAGTGAGGGCGCACTTGCGTCCACCACATTAACAATCTATACAATGGTACAAAAAATGTGAATTTACCTCTTGTGGTTGTTGAGATAAGATTGTTTTAAATATTAAACTTTGACTTCCGGTTTGGCCAGGAAGTAAGGTCAAATTGGGGTCACCTTTTTGTAAATATTTTTTGACAATTACCGATCTGTACAATGGTACAACAATTTTGAATTTACCTCTTGTGGTTGTTGAGATATGATTTTTTTAATTATTTAAATTTGACTTCCGGTTTGGACAGGAAGTAAGGTCAAATTGGGGTCACCTTTTTGTAAATATTTTTTGACAATTAACCATCTGTACAATGGTACAAAAATGGTGAATTTACCTCTTGTGGTTGTTGAGATATGATTTTTTTCAATATTAAACTTTGATTTCCGGTTTGGACAGGAAGTAATGTCAAATTGGGGTCACCTTTTTATAAATATTTTTTGACAATTAACGATTTGTACAATGGTACAAAAATTGTGAATTTACCTCTTGTGGTTGTTGAGATATGATTTTTTTCAATATTAAACTTTGACTTCCGGTTTGGACAGGAAGTAAGGTCAAATTGGGGTCACTCACAACTCGTGTTTCATCTACTTGTTAAGTTCTAAGTACATGCCAAGTTTCAAGTTCATGTGAAGTTTGCAAGTATGTCTTTTTTTGTGGACAGTTATTGGGGAGAAGAAGAAGAAGTAAAACTAGACGGCAGTGTTTGTGATATTACAAACACATAGGTGTTCGAGTTTTGTCAGGGCAGTGATGATGACGTCAGAATGTTTTTAAAAGAAACTGCATTATTTTTTAATATTAAACTTTGACTTCCGGTTTAGACAGGAAGTAAAGGTCAAATTGGGGTCATGTTTTTGTAAATATTTTTGACAGTTAACAATCTGTACAATAGTGCAAAAACTGTGAATTTACCTCTTGTGGTTGTTGAGATATGATTTTTTTAAATATTAAACTTTGACTTCCGGTTTGGACAGGAAGTAAAGGTCAAATTGGGGTCATGTTTTTGTAAATTTTTTTGACAGTTAACAATCTGTACAATGGTGGAAAGATTGTGAATTTACCCCTTGTGGTTGTTGAGATATGATATTTTTAAATATTAAACTTTGACTTCCGGTTTGGACAGGAAGTACGTTCAAATTGGGGTCACCTTTGTGTAAATATTTTTCGACAATTAACAATCTATACAATGGTGCAAAAAATGTCAATTTACCTCTTGTGGTTGTTAAGATATGATTTTTTAAAATATTAAACTTTGACTTCCGGTTTGGACAGGAAGTAAGGTCAAATTGGGATCACCTGTTTGTAAATATTTTTTGACAATTAACAATCTATACAATGGTGCAAAAAATGTCAATTTACCTCTTGTGGTTGTTGAGATATGATTTTTTTAAATATTAAACTTTGACTTCCGGTTTGGACAGGAAGTAATGCGGCGTTCACACAGTGCCGATTATGGCTCCCGTTTGAGATCAGACAGCGCTACGACACGAAAAGTGAAAAAGTCGGATTACTATCCTCAATGATCTGGAATGTCCTATCATTGTCTGAACGCAGTCGTATACGTTCGTAACAGAGTCCTACGGATCGGGAAAGGTCCAGAGAGGTCGGCCAAGCACTCCCGACAGTAGGTGCGTCCCGTAACATTCGGGAAACTCAGCCGATTTTGTCTAGTCGGATTACAATCGTGACTATGTCGTGACAGATTCTGCTGTATCTGAAAAAAATCGTAACAATGTCCTGTGTTGTCTGGACGGTGTCTGGACGGTGTCCTGTGGATCGGGACGCTGTCGTGATGAACGGGCATGATGTGGAGAAATTTTTCATTGCCGTTTCTTGCCGATTGAGTCCAGATTGCGTGAAGATCTTGCCGAATCCGTTCCGTCAGCGTCGGTTCACTGTCTGATCTCTGTCGGATCGCATTCGGGAGAATCGGGACGCTGTCGGGACAGATTCGGTCGTTTTTTACCATGCGGAAGATACAAATCGGATCAGATTCGGATTGAGAACGGGAGAATCGGGACGAATTCGGCTGGAAACGGCTGAATCGGGACGCTTCCTGAACAATATCTGATTGTTGTCGTGATTAAATAAATGTTTTTACAAATTTGTGAATTTCCCGCCACGAATCACAGGATCTTGATCAGACTTGTGACAAATTTTAATCGGGAATGGTCCTATCAAGGACGGCAGTAAAAATCCTGAATGTGTGACTGAGGCTTAAGGTCAAATTGGGGTCACTCACAACTCGTGTTTCATCTACTTGTTAAGTTGTAAGTACATGCCAAGTTTCAAGTTCATGTGAAGTTTGCAAGTATGTGTTTTTTTGTGGACAGACGTCGGGGAGGAGGCGGAGGAGGAGGAGGAGAAGAAGAAGAATAGGTGTTTCGGGTACATACCCGAACACCTAATAATGTGGACTTACATAGCATACGTATCCACTAAACTGGTGCTCAAGGCGTATGTTAAATCATAAATCATTCCTGAAACCATCTCAGCTCCCTGGGGAGTATATAGCTCAATTGCTGCAATTACAGCGCATATAGGGCTCATCAAACACAACAACCAACTCTGCCCTCACAGGTACCCATTTGACCATGTGTGGAGAGAAGCAAATATGGTGAAGAGTCTTGCTCAAGGACACAAGCACCATGGTCGTGGTTGGGATTCGAACCCACATTCTGACAACTCAGCCATCAGAACACATAGTAACAATGGAAATAGCGACATCCATTTATTTATTCCTTATGTCAGGAATGAACTTTTCTTTGGAATTATCAGATTATTGGGCCTTCTCACTGGCGCATGCAGTATGTTAGCTACAGAGTCGGGTTGTGTCAATTACAGCCTCACTTCTGTATTTATCGTGGATAACGGGAATGTCCAAGACTGAGACATGGAGGTCTGAACTGGGACACCCGGCCCCATGTCAAGTATTCCTGGCTGGGCTATACACCTTACAGAAATTTCATGGAGCTTGCCGGCAAGCTTGCCGCGGTACAAATCTAAGCCCATCAAATTAACACAAAACCAGCCGCTGGAGTTTGATGGGTTTGGAGTTGTAATATAGGGTTAATGAGACTTCAATACTCACTTTTAAATAGTGCAGCCTCATTATTAAATCCCTTGTCAGTGAGGTAGCTAGCCACATATTGTGGTGACCACTGTTGAAAGTCAGCAAAATCCCCAAGGTTTGTGTTTGTCGAGTCCGTTGAAGAACAAAGGGCACTGCTCCTCCACTATGCAGGACAGGAAGTTATGGACATTTTCGAGACTCTCGATCAGTGACACTGGGTCGGACTACAAAACAGCCAAAGAACAGCTGGGAAAGTACTTCTCTCCACGTAGAAACATTGAGTATGAACGCTTCGTGTTTCATCATCATCATCAGATATGCACTATGGGAAACGGATTTAACGTTGTCTTAATTGTTGGCCACAGCCCGAGCATTCACAGACGAAAGGGATAGAGCAACGCCTGCATCCCAGTGCAGACACAGTTCACAGGATAAGCAATCCTCGCAAATATTATAAGTCAACAGTCGGACAAGCGGCCATCTGACAAGTTTGCACATACAGCTGGACCACAGCAACCTACATGATATCGTAACTGCGGTGGCTCCTTCCCCCACAAACAACAGTGCCCAGCCAAGGGCATCACTTGCCATTCGTGCGGGAAACTCAACCACTTCGCTAAACATTGTCTTAGCAGTATTCAGGTATCACTCCAAAGCCAAAGTGCATGTCGTTGCCGGTGATAATGACTCAAGCCCAACCTCCGATGATGATGAGTATGTGTTTGGTGTGCATACACCACCTAAGCTCAGACAACCCATTGTTACTCTCACCATCGATCGAACACCAGTGAAAGTGATCATCGACACTGGTGCATCTGTTAATGTTATGTGTGTTGATGTGTATAACACACTACCTTCTGCTCCAGTATTGCATAAACAAGGACACACGAAAGTCTTCGCATACGGCAGTACAATTCCACTTGCTATCGTAGGCACGTTCGACGCAATCGTGGCCTACAAGTCGTCCCGTGTCACAACAACGTTCTTCGTAACAAACCAGCCAGGGGAAACGCTGATCAGTTTCACAACTCGACCTCAACGCAGGCTATCATCAAGTAGAGTTAGCTCCCGAGTCACGCTACCTAACAGTGTTCTCCACGCACGCTGGTTTGTATCGCTACAAACGCTTAAACTTTGGCATCAGTTCGGCGGCTGAAGTGTTCCAAAACCTGATCAACACCACACTACAAGGGCTCGACTGCATTCTTAACATTAGTGATGACATTCTCGTGTTATGTAGCACTCAACAAGAGCGCGACTCTAGACTGAAAGCTTGCCTTAACCGACTCTGTGAGCGGAACCTAACACTCAACAAAGATAAGTGTACAGTCAGCACAAACAAGGTGTTTCACCTGACCCCAAGAAGGTGCAAGCCATTCAGAACATATCTGAGCCAAAAAATGCAAGCGAAGTGCGCAGCCTCCTTGGACTTGTCACATACTGCAGTTGTTTCATCCCCGATCTTGCTGTTTAGCAATCTGAACAATCATGCTCCAACAGAAATTGAACGCCGGGTGCTCAAATTGAAAGAGTACCACTTCACCGTTGAATATCAGCCGGGTATTCAACCCTGCTGATTACATGTCGCGTCATCCGCAGAAACACACACGAGCAACCAGCAGGGAAGAACAGTTGCCTGAAGAGCACGTCAATTGTGTTGCTGAGAATGCAGTGCCCAAAATGGTTAAAATGGACGACATACGCACTGCAACGCAACAAGATGGCCATCCTCCAAACTTGTATCAATGCCCTCGTCACTGGCGATTGGGACAGACTTCTCAGACAACCGCACAACCGGCAAGCCAGTGATATCCTACGCAGCCTGCACAAAGTCCGTACTGAACTCACAACAACAACCGATCGCGATCTTCTGCTCCGTGGCAATCGCATTGTTATTCCCCATTCGCTCACACAGAAAATTGTCAACATAGCCCACGAGGGCCACCAGGGGATGACCAAGACTAAACAACTCCTCCGAGAGAAGTGGTATACTGGCATCGACTGTCTTGTTGAGAAAGTCATCAGCGACTGTCTTTCGTGCCAGGCAACAACGGTAGACAACACCAGAGTTCCACTACACATGTCCCCACTCCCAAAAGGCCCATGGTTGGAGGTCAGTGTTGACTTCTGTGATCTCCCAACTGGTGAACATCTTCTTGTCGTCATAGATGACTATAGTCGGTTTCCTGAGATAGAAATCGTCTCATCAATCTCTGCACAAGCTGTGATTCCGAAACTTGGTCGCATTTTCGCATCGTTCGGTGTGCCACAAGTCTGACGCACCGACAACAGCCCACCATTCAACAGTGACAAGTTTGCCAACTTCGCAGACTATCTTGGTTTTCAACACCGCAAAGTAACGCCACGGTGGCCACGCGCAAACGGCAAGGTTGAGCGCTTCATGAACCCTGATAGCAGACTGATGTTGTGAATACGTCGTCAACTGGTAATCTCGTCGTACGTCGTATGACTGACGCAATTATGACGTGAGAATTACGTCTTACATGAATTGCGTTTTTATTGTCAAATTCAAGATTCTTGATGACCATATTATGACGTGATTTTCACGTCAATATTTAACCAGATTTTCCCCATGTTTTCTTGACTGGAATATGACATGATAATCACGTCGCTCACACAACAAAGTTACGACAATTGGCATCACGTGATATTCACGTAAAAATCACGACGGTCCTTTAATTAAGGTTGGCGAGGATGATGCCGAGGGAAAAGTGGGGTGAAAGATTGCAATATTTCCTCACGTAATTGTAAGTTACTTTTAAATTTGAGAAATTCAGGCCGTGTAAAAATGATAAAATGAAGAATGGTTATAGTTTCAAATGTTTTGCACGATTTTAGTCTATTTCCAAAAATATGCCTCATTTTACGACTGCGCACGTGTCAGTAGAAAGGTTTCCGATCCTCCTGATTTTGGTGACTGGATTACCGTAATTTTACGCCGAAAAGTTTGTAAATTCTACGGTGAATTACCGTAATCATCCCTTTCTCATTGTTTTACGGCCGAAACCCGTAATATGGCCGCTCCCATTGCACTCTGGGATATATCAAATATGTAAATGATATGACCTTACTTTGACATAGCTTTGCGCTCATTTCCAATGTTTAAATATGTAAAAATGGGTGATTTAAGGCCATTTTCAAATAATTTACTGTTAATTTTATGATTAAAAAGGTGGGATTTTGATGTTCTCTTCTATGTTTATGTAAAAAAGTACATTCAAAATTTAAAATATTGAAATATAGATTATAATTGCATGCCACCATGACTAAAAACAGTTTCAAAAAGACAGTACATATAAAGGATGCATGTTCTGTACATTAGTTACTGGAGAGGATCAGGAGTCGTTGAAAAATAACCCGGATTACGTGTACGTGTAGGTAAGTGTAAAACATTGTGTACAATTAACAATTGCATTGATTAATTCCAGCATCTACAGCTAGATCCACCTCATGGCAGATACAGCGCTCCATCCATACAATTTGAAAAATTCGCGAATAGTTGGCAACATTTTTCCCACGGTTTATAAATACGAAAACATGTGCTTTGAAATTAATTTTTTGACCTACTTGTAAGCTTCAGACATAGACAAATACATACATTGAGGTCTTGAATGCCAGTTATTGTTTCCTCTTTATTTCTTGCAAAATTGTACTCGAAATAATAGAATTTGTAAGTGAAAATCCAATGGTCGTCACAAGTTTGTTATTGCTTTGGCAGCGTGGAAAACCTCCAGCACAATTAGCACATGCTAATTCATGCGCTGGTTATGTTCACCCCATATCAACATGGGGAAGGCTGCCTAAACGTAATAAAATGAACGCGATCGAGTTGTATTCAAGTTGTCATTTAGAGTAATGCCAGTATGTTAACGGTCACCCCTATTATTTCAAATCAATCAGTCCTTATCAGACGAAACAAAAACATCACCAATGTAAGCAGTGTTTATATGCTCATGTAGGGGCCACTCTTTATATTAGACATTATTCGTTGTTCACAAAAATACAAAGCTTCCACGGTGTGCCCCACACTATCACATGGTGCCTGTGCCCCTGAACTGATTTTGTACTGTACAATAAATTGTACATGTATTTTTTGAGTTGCATGCTTTGAGCTGCAGACTGTGTGTGCATTGTGTACAAGGTTGTAATTCAGGATCCCAGTATCACGTGCCCATTTCATTGTGTCATGATTGGATAAATTTGCATAGTTGCTATTTTATTATTTTTCTCATTGGCTGTTCGATCATGAATATGTTCACTATGTTGCATATTCATGATTTGGGGGTCGATGTTTCACTATGGTTTCACTGCTGCCCGTCTATGGAAAAGCACCTGTCTATTGGGTCTGGGAAAGGGAATCAGCGAATCTCTGTTTGGCACCTGCATGCTGCATTCATGTTACATTAAACATGCTGACATGTAAACAGCGTGTTCGGTGGAGGATCGAGTGCACAAGAAAGTTGGATTACAACTTATTATTCCCCTGACCACTCTTTTCACTACGAACAATAAAGGTATTAAAAGAATAGAGCGTGTCGGGTAGAAAAAATGTGCTCAGCATTTTAGGCAGCGTATCTGCCAAAAATCTTTGCGTATCAGGCCGATGCGCTAGTTTGTATGTGGGGAGCACCCTCTGTTGCATTTTCCCAGGCATTATATTGATTGAATTCACAAGTACTAATCACCTCGTGAAGTAGGAAGCTATAGCATTTGTTTTTAACGTTACCTTATAATTTATAATTCCCATCATAAAATAAGCAGTAGATAAGTATTTCTTCTACACATGTTGGCCAAGGCAAAGTGATTTATTCTTCTTCATACACAATACAACATATTACATTTACTCTCAAGTGTTTTAAACATCAGCCAACCCACGAACTGAACGGGCAAGACTCTTACATATTACGCGGCATACCTTTGATGTTATCGGCCTTCAGCAGGTAACAGTCGCTGTCATCATAGCCAGTCAGCTAGCTAGCTAGCCACGTCGGCTTCCTCAAAGGCATTACCCGCAAGTACTATTCGTGAATACTACAATGCTTACCACTACTAGCAGTGCCTAGACAAAACGGTGTAATTGGCAGTGTTACTCGCGAATAGTAATCACGAATAGTTAGCAAACAGTTCACAACTGCGAGTTATACAATGCAAAGGCAATACCTTATTGCAGGCATGGAGGAAGGTAACATGTTGCAGGTAACAGTCGCTGCAGTCACACCCAGCCAGCCAGCCAGCCATGTCGGCTTCCTCATAGGTATTACTCGCGAATACTATTCGTGAATACTACAAAGCTTACCACTACCAGCAGTGCCTAGACAAAACAGTGTAATTCTCGCTAATAGAAGTCACGAATAGTTGGCAATCGGGAAGTTATGCAGTGCAAAGGCAATACATTATTACTCACAATTAATCGTGAATGGTCATTATTCACGAATAGTTGCAGGTATTCGTGCCAGCCCGATTAATCGAATAGTTCAAAATCCGCGAATACAAGTACGATTAGCAACAACTATTCGCGAATATTCGAATAATCAAACTATTCGCCCAGGCCTAGCTATAGTACGTCGTGATGGTATGGTTGCAAAAGACCAAACTCCATACACTATGAAAATCTCGCTCGGTTAAAATTTCAATAAACACGGTTAAATTATGGGTACCCTTCATTTTAACCAAGTTAATTTAACCGTGTTAGTGTACGGTTAAATCGCCTTTAAAAAATTCCTTTGTATTGTCTCGGTTAAAGCGTGGTTAAAACTCAGTACCTGTTCTGAGATCTACTGAGGGCTTGCTCATTAACTCTGCGGTGAGTTAATCCATTGTTGACAGAGATAATCCCCTTACAAAAGGCTCTTCTTGCCCGAGATTTAACAGTCAATGTTTGTTCAACCATGCGCGAAAGAGTATCGTCCACGTTGTGCCCGAGCGTGCAGGCCCGCGGTCCATACGAACTTCGGCTGAATTTTGAAATTGGGGTAGGCGGCCGCGCGCCAGTCAGGATGTGCCTAACGTTAGTTTGTTACGTTATTTGCCGGCGGCCGGCCATTTTTAGCGCAAAAAAAGAAGAAAAAAGTCCGTCCCCCGGTTAGGATTGACGTTATGTAGTCAGTCAGCACTGACAACTTTGTCTCTGATCTGAGACTGATGAATATTTGTGTATGTGTACGTGTGTGTGTGTGTACGTGTTTATGGTGTAAACCGAGGACACTTAACAAAAGGGAACAATATGTCCTCAGTATGCGGAGGGTGTCCTCGGTATGTAAACGTGTACAAATCTAATGGGAGAAGCCTCAAAAAGTTAGAGTCCAACAACAAAGGGAACAAAAGAGGGGAACAATAGGGTGTCCTCGGTTTACACCATAAACACGACTGTGTGTGTGTGTGTGTGTGTAATAAACCCTTTCACGGTATATGCGCCATGTTTTTGTCGGGGCAAAATTGTTTATTTCGAACATTCGTTGCCGTCTGCGACCCAGCGCTCGAACTTCACGCACGGTCTGTCCAGTATGTGTGTGAAGTTAATTCGAGCGCTGGGTCGCAGACAGCAATGATCAGTGTTCGAAATAAACAAATTTGCACCGTCGAACATTGTCATGCCCCCAAAACCCTTTTTTGATTCGCGAGTTTCAATTAACTCAATTTCGCTGGCCAAAACCGCGATTCACAGTAGATACTATCTGAAGATCAGGATCGGCTTGGGGGTTTTAAATTTTTGGCTAGTTGGCTTACCGCCGGGAAAAACCGCGGTTTGCAGTTTTACTGTGAATTTTTTTGAAACAAAGAAAAATAATTACATACTCCTAGATCATTGTCTTTGAAAAACATGGTACATGTATGTGGTTTCAATTCCAATGCATTTCAATCTTAAAATGACAGTCAAGGAAAAAAAAAAAATCCCGACCGACCGACCCCTTCAAATATTTTCACTGGAGGGCAACTCAACATTTATTTTTGGCCTTATGAAATACTTTTACATAGAATTAGGCCTACTGAGTAAACCACTATAGTCTTCGGACTCTCCACTCTTTCCCGGTACATTTTCCCCAGGCACCCGACTAATGTCAGTACATGTACAATGTACATAAAAACTGGCTGGGTGGATGCCGGGTGTTGATCAATATGCTTAACTTCATCCTTCATTCCGTCTATATCTTTCAATACTCTCATAGCCTTGGTTTATGCTTGTTTTCAACTTTAAAAAACAAAAAGTCATGATATCGCGACAGGAGTTCACATCATGTCTGAAAATTTCAACATGGTACATGCACAAAATAAATTGTTATGGAGAAAATTGAACAAAATTTAGAATTATATTCTTTGGAGTAGGTCGTAATCATATTTTCAGTATTTTTGCCCCAAAAATGATTACGCTTGTTTTCAACCTAAAAAACAAAAAGTCATGATATCGCGACAGGAGTTCACATCATGTCTGAAAATTTCAACGTGGTACATGCACAAAATAAATTGTTATGGAGAAAATTTTGTCAGTACATGTACCGGTACATGTACAATCATTCAGAGTACATAATTATACATTGCACATTGTACATTGCAACCGTTACTGGCTGGGTGGATGCCGGGTGTTGATCAATATGCTTAACTTCATCCTTCATTCCGTCTATCTCTTTCAATACTCTCATAGCCTTGGTTTATGCTTGTTTTCAACTTGTTTTCAAATTGAAAAAAATTAAGAATTATGATATTCTTTGGAGTAGGTCGCAATCCTATTTTCAGTATTTTTGCCCCAAAAATGATTACGCTTGTTTTCAACTTAAAAAACAAAAAGTCATGATATCGCGACAGGAGTTCACATCATGTCTGAAAATTTCAACGTGGTACATGCACAAAATATATTGTTATGGAGAAAATTGAAAAACAATTATAATTTTATTCTTTGGAGTATAGGTCGCCATCCTATTTTCAGTATTTTTGCCCCAAAAATGTTTACACATGTTTTCAGCTTATAAAATTAAAAGTCATTATATCAGGACAAAAGTTCACATCATGTCTGAAAATTTCAAGGTGGTACATGCACAAAAGAAATTGTTATGGAGAAAAAAAGGTACGAAGACTTGCACATCTACGAGTTCGAGTGAATCACGCGCATCACCAGTGTGCCGACAAGGCAAGCTTTTTAACTGGGCCCAACTCGGGCTGATGGTGCAGTCAACTCGTTCGTCACACTGGCACCCGACTAATGTCAGTACTTGTACAACGTACATGTACAGAGTACATAATTATACATTGTACATTGTAACCGTACTGTGGATGCCAGGTGTTGATCAATATGCTTAACTTCGTCGTTCCTTCCGTCTATCTCTTTCAATACTCTCATAGCCTTGGTTTACGCTGGTTTTCAACTTAAAAAACAAAAAGTCATGATATCGAGGCCTTTGTTCACATTTTGTGAGTAACATGATCCAAATCGCTTAACAAATATTTCTATTGGTTGTATGACAAGGTATGTGTTCTCGTTCGACCAATAAGAAAACGTTTTACGCCCTATAGGCATTGTACACAGCGCGTAACGAATATTTATATTGGTTATATGATGACGTATTGTTCTCGTTGGCCAATAGAAAAATTTGTTACGCGCTATGCATAGGGCATTGCACACGTGCTAACCCGTACATATACCCTGAGTGCCTTCCAATGACTGGATCAAAATAGCGCGCTGGATGAGAATGTAATTCCTTGGACGATAATTTGTTTGGTGACAATCAGTATTTTACACGCAAGGACAAATCTAAATTACAGGTACACGTACATCACCTGACCAAAGAATTTAAAAAAGTAGGATGCATGATATCTACAAACATTTATTTATTTATTTATATTTATACATGTAGTTACTTTTTAATAATAATGCAGGATTTTTACCCGAAATACCGCCAAAAATACCGCCGAAATACCGGTTTTCAAAAATAAAACCGCGGTTTTATAAAATCATCCGTTTTTGAGCCCCAGAGCGGATCAATTTATCCCGACAGTCGAGGCTTACGTTTACTGGTCCTCATCGTATCCTTGTTCTTCGGCAACGATTATTAAAACAACCCGTGATTGGGAACCCCGATGGATGAATTGTTATTTTAAGTCCTATTGTTAGTACCTGTTTGGCCCGCAACATACCTCAGTTCGGTAGTCAACGCATTATATTACAGCCAATAAGAACAACATAAATTTGCTACTATGGAAATCTATCCAATCACGATGCGCAGAAATAGGCACATGATCATCAAACACTACTACAATGTCCACAAATTTCAGCACTACCGAGGGTCGCACGTGGTACACGTATGTATGCATGTATACATTGTATATTTATTATGTAACGTACATTGTACGTGTGCATGTGCAGTGTTACTGAGTTCTCTGCGAGGAATTCCCTTTTGAGTTTTTCGTGTTTATAAATATTTGAGTGAAATTTCCCGATTCTAGTGTATTTAAAAAATAACGAAATTATAGCCCAGTGGATTAAGATTTGTAAATAAAGTGTAGTTTTGCCACCATAATCCAATTAGAACGTCAAAATAACTGTATGGATACAAAAGGGTCAACAATGGAGCAGTCGGGAAACGTCCGGACCGAAATCACGCGTTGTTATACATCATGGTGGAATGATCCACAATTTTGGGTCAATATATGTGTCTTTGTTCGAGCCCTGCGTTTCATTATTCACGACACTCCGGAATTTGATATGTCTATTATTCTAAACGTATCCCCATTTCCGATGAAAAACAGATTAACAAGTATACCTAAATATACACGTATCACGTACGCCTATCACAGCACGCCAACCCATTCTCAGTACTAGACACCTATTCTCATATGGGCAAGGTCAGTGGTATTCTGAGCAAATTGCGTGCATGTCCCCTGTTGTATACCAGTGTTTTATAGATTGGAAATTTACAGACACTTCGTAAGTGTTTTTAATCTCTTTATCACCTCTTGCGTGCAAGTTGTACTGTTACGTTTTATACTCGGTTAAACCATGGTTAAACTTGCATCCTCATTATCACATTGAACAAAGGTTTACAGTTATGAATAACAAAGGAAATCCTGGCAGGGAACCACTCGGTTAAAACGCGGTGAGAATGCGGTTGAATAGCCAGCTGAAATCAAAGGGTTAAACATGGGTTAAAACACGGTTAAAAATACATTTAACCGAGACTCTTTATATTTTAACCGAGGAGATTTTCATAGTGATATCACATGCAGCCCTACAGTCACTCACAAGAAAAGATCGCTTATCACAGCACAACATGAAACACACCATCACAAAGCCACTTCATTTAATTATTTAACCGTTTATTTTGTTCACTGTGTATAGTATCCTCATTAATAAGGCACTCCATAGAAGGTCAAGGGTCAAATAAACCATGTTCGATTGTTACATCAAAACCGTGTGTACAGTCTCAACAGTGTATCTAGTTTGTGCCCCAAATAGACATAGTATACATCTCCAGACATTACTACAGCCAGCATGTGTAATGCTTGCCAATGATACTGCAATTGGTAAATAGACCCCGGCTGATCATTCAGTATCATTCAAATTGTTTTGAATAAAAAGATACAGTAAATGTTTTAAAATACTGCCTATCCACTACTCATAAACAAATGTCTAGTGAAATGATGCATTACTTTTTGCTTAGCAGTTTTTGGAAAACTAAATAATAATAATAATCATAGTGTTAGCCAGCAATTACCTTTGGATGCCCTATTTCCAAATCCTGGCTTATACTCTGATAATAATAATACATGTACTTCATTCTTAGAGAGGTAGTGCATTTCACATAATTTCAACCTGGTTACCGGGCCAATATCATTCCTGTAATCTTTCTCAGATCCCTGGGGAGTATACAGCTCATTATGTGCAATGTTTTTGGCACTGTACAGGGCTAACCAAACACAACACCCATGTCTATCCTCAAAGGTACCCATTTATATACATGTACATGTATACTCTCGGGTGAAGAGAAGCAAAATTGACAAATGTTACAGTAAAGTGTCTTACTCAAGGACAAGGACACAAGCCCCATGGTCGCGGCCGGGTTCAAAGTCAACTTCTGACAACTCGGCCAACTGGGAACACCCATTTGGTATTCTAATATAATTTGAAATTTAATTTGATGTTAATTAAGTAAATTGGATGATAAATTATGTCGCACACTTGTGCACCAGCAGATAATTTAAATAATGCCACAGACGATTAATATTTACCATCTACTGATCATGACATTTTTTACTGACTACCTGTATTATATGCATTATAACATTCCTAGAATCCATAGCTCCTAGGTCTTACATGTAGGTCTGATTCGACCAAATGACAAAACCTATGAGATACAGTTACCGCAGCTACCAAAATCCGGCAAGTCTGTGAAAGGCTGTCAGCAAATGTTACTTATAAAGCAAAGCTTTATCGTCCGTATACATATTTTGCCGCACTCGTGAAATGACGCACTTAGCATTTCTCGGAAAACTTACTGGTTGCATAACTTAAACTTAAGTTATGTAGGACTGTAGGGAATGCTTGTTACAAAAAAAAATAACAGTGAAATTTTATGATTTACTGGAAAGTTAGTTCATGTGAACACCTGATTTTACTAGTTACAAATATTAATCCTAACCCCCGAGGTATTCTGGCTAGGAACCTTCCTGAATCCTCCAAAATCCTCTAGTGCACTTTTGTAAACATACCCTTACCTTACCAATATGCACCATGCATTTCCGAGTATCTTTCATTTTCAGCACTAATGGCCTGTACTTCTTACCAGGTAGTAATTTTGTCCCATTTGAAGAGGTTAAATTACCAGTTTCAAACAGTGCTGAATTTTTCCGAAAAAGTGCCCCTTGGAGGATTTTGGAGGATATGGGGGTGGTTAGGGTTAAAGAATATGGGTAGAATGTTGTATCCAGCCACCACTTTTTCTCATTCAATATAGGGGTGTGCGTTTTCGGATATTTTTGGAGCCGGATACCCGAAATCAGGAAACTTCAGATACCTGGATACCTGGATACCAGTTTTCATTTTTGTTGAAAACATGTCTCTGGTGAATGTTAATAAAATTGACCTTGATAATACAGAGGATACCATACTTAAATCACTCTTTTCTTTACTGTGTTGTTTTTATTAAAGTAAAACAATTAGGCAAACATTCCCTCAGGTGCCACTGGTTTGATAAGTTGTTTGAAGCAGCCGCTGTCAGGCCCTTTGCAATCTTAATTATTGGATACGATGTATCACAAACAGTTGGAGAAAAATGTATGGCAAATGTTGGTAAAATACTACAAGGCTTTATTGGAGCGTAATCTCTTGAATTTAAAGATAATTGTCTGTAAAAGTGTAAACTAATTTGTTCAAGAGTCACAGATTTCTGTTCGCACCACTCAAGTCTGAATTTTAAAAAGTTGTTTATGGGTAATTGGAACCGAAAAATGGAACCGGGTAATGACAGTTTCGGTCGGGTATCCGGATACCCGGATACACGACACAGCCTTAATTTAATATAAACAATAATGTAATCTTACCTACCCAGTAAGGTGGAGAACATATGGATGATGATGGACAAAAACTTCAAATTATTCCAGGATATTTATTTCATGAAAAATCAGGCATTTTTGGTATACAATGACTTCCTCAGTCATGTCAGTCTGATCTTGTCAACTCCCCCGTTAGTGACCAACACGGTCATTTTACACGTATGTACATGCGCAGTGGCAACTATAACAGGATTCTTCAATTTTCTGAAGGGGAGGATTTTTTCAGAAGGGAATTTAAGTCCAAAACCATCATAAAAGTGGAGCTTTTTAAAGATAGTTTTCACTTTCTGTACTGCCAAAAATCGTTTGAATCATTTTTTTTTAGCTGGTTAGTGGTTGCAAAAAATTCCAAAAACTTGTGAGTGGCGAGTTTGTATCGATAGGGGACGAGTATGTATGGGGCGAGATTGTAAGGGGTGAGTTTGCCAGGGGCGAGTTGACTGCCATCCGAATTACTTAAGTTAACGTTACATGGACGATATAGGCCTCCGTAGGCCTACCGTTATTTTATTACTAAATACTACCATCATCTGTATTTGTAATAAATCACAAGCAAAACCTACGGAAGTTTATGCAACCAGTCAATCGTGTACTGTACTGTAGTCGTGTATATATGTTAAATATGTTATTAAAGTAAACTTTCTAGATAATATTATGAATTTTTACCTTAAGAATAACTGCTCAACGTTACACGCGATTATGCTGGTAGCTAGGTAGCTTTTAGCTTAGCCGTGAAGCACCCTCAAGCGATATCTGATTTCACGCAATGTACCGGGCCCCCATTACGTCCGCGGCACACAATAGTTGTACACGATGTATGCGTAATATTCATCTTATATAATTATATTAATTACATATCCGGCTGGAGGAGCTAGCTAGCTGTACGTTATGTACATGTTAGTATACGGAAAAGTTTGTCTGCTGCAGTGTGGTGAGAGTTTTCTAACGTCATACATGTATATATAGCCATGTGTAAAGAATGTTGTATCCGACCGCCACTTTTTAAGGGTTTTCTTGGAAATTTTTGGCAACCACTAACCAGTTAATAAAAAATTATTCAATCGATTTTTAGGGGTACAGAAAGTTTATGATGTTTTTTGGACTTTATTTCCCTTCTAAAAAATCCTCCCCTTCAGAAAATAGAAAGATCCTATTATAGTTGCCACTGCGCATGTACAATGACCGTGTTGGTCACTAACGGGAGAGTTTACAAGATCAGACTGACATGACTGAGGAAGTCATCGTATACAAATATTGCCCGATTTTTCATGAAATAAATGAATAATTTGAAGTATATGTCCATCATCATCCATATGTTCTCCACCTTACTGGGTAGGTAAGATTATTATTATTTGTTAATGAGAAAAAGTGGCGGTCAGATACGACATTCTACCCCAGGTGGGACATGTTGGACTTTCACCTTCCTATGTGTATCTATATAGGCACTTTCATGACGTCATACAATTCGTTGACCAGCCACGTAAACGCACACACAGTGCTGACCCAAAAAGTAACGAAGTTGTTTTAAAAAAATTCATAACTAAAAAAATAAAGCATGAATAAATCTGATCTTTCGTAATCGGCATCAACAATATATATTATCTATATATCCGAAAAATCTCCGCAAACAGATGAATACTTTTCGACACAGTTGGGGCCATGGAATCGCTGCATGTGAGAAAAATCTGCTAGGTCGACTGCGGCACGTCATTTTTACTGATCGCTCAGTAATGATCGGAGGGACCCTCGGTTTTTGTCGGCAAATCTGGAAGCCCCCTTGGGACCAAGTGATGCTCTTTCGGGTTTTTCCGGATGAATGTAAGTTTATAGTAAATCTCCTTGAGTTGCTTTTGAATCGGTTAAGCCGTTACGAAATGGTGCAGTTTTTAACATTTTGTTCAAAAAATTCGACTTAAAGTATGCCGAGTTTGGGTGGGCAACTTTGTAAGTATTAATATTAAACACTTTTCTTTTTAAGAAATAACATTTCAGTTGATTTTGCTTTAAAATGGCTTGATTTTGCTTCAATAAGCCTTTTCACTGATTTAAGAGTGCTACGGCGTGGGTTTTACATAGACTGGTTCACATTTATCGTGGTGCGTGCATTGCGCTGCGAAGCGCATAGGAATGCGACCAAACTATGAAACTCCGCTATATGTGATGACAATTTCGATTACATTTACAAAAGTTTGTACATGTAAATCTTTTTAAATGACAGAAACAAGCATTCTGATGGGTATTTATATATTTCAAGTATTTTAATTTGGTTTAAATGCGCTCCATAACTCAAGGTGGTCCTCTGAAAATGATCGGAAAAAAACTTTCTGTGAATCTATTTCGTGAAAATCTTACCATGCTTTTAAATAGGAATATTAGTTTTACTGTTTGGTTGGTTTCATAGTTTTTACTTTCAGATCTTTATGAGGGATTTAAAGATGATTGTTTATTGATTACCTTTTCAGTTATTTAATTTCATGTTTTTAGGAGTTTGGTGCATAATGTTAGTGTTTTTTTAATTGTTTAAATTAAACTAAAATTGTATTGTACAACCCCATTTTGTGAGGTTACCTCAAGAAAAAGAACCTAATTATAGTGGATAAATTGGATTTTTGAGTTTATTTGAGCAAAAATTGTGACTTAATCTAAACAAGAGGTCTTAAGCAAAAGCGAACATTTCAAATGCAAATCAATTGAGACTGTACATAAACTTCACAGAAGCACAAGAGCTCTCAATACCATTTTCAAGGATCCAGTCACAAGTTTTAGTTTGATTAAACACTGTTTTATGTTCTAAGAAATTGTAGGTAAAGTCGAGTTACACATTGTTTATTAAAGTTATATTAATAGACGACCTTTAATTTACTCATAAAATAGTTTAAGGACTCAGTAGACCTTTATCACACTGCTGCCATCTTTGTCATATAACACTGTTCACCCAGTGACAGCAGTGATTGTACTAATTATCATAAAATTAACAGGGACCACACTATATTTCCTTCCAGCCTTGGTTTCGTAACATTGCTTTGAATGGTAAGACAGTATAAATATGGCTGCAACATGATAAAGGTCTGTAATCATAAAAATAATGAATCCTCAAGACCTCAACAAAGTAGAACACTAAGCTACTTCGTTTTGTTCATAATTGTCTCATATTGATCTTTTCTGTTTAACTGAATCTTTCTTGTTTAATTAATGAAGTAATTAAGACAGACCATCTACATTATTTTTGCTTGGCTAAATTAAAATATTAACATGTAATAATAAAATTTTCAAAGTGTACTATGCAGCTCTTTCAAATTTAGAAAACAAATATCTCAAGAACTGTAATGAGGTATGCCTGTAATTAATATGCAAATAGGCCTAAGTGTAATCTAATTAATTATGAAAATTCATATGATTGTGCTAGGAAATATTGAATCCTGGCCAATTGGTCGTATTATTGTTTCATTGCCTGTGCAAAAATAATATAACCATATAAGCACAGATAATACTTCAAAATCCTTGATAATTTAACTCCCTAGGCATTGTATTAAAACAATAAAAATCCTTCAAAATCCTCCAACTGGCTTTGTTGTCTAGGGAGTTAGGGTTAATTATGCAAATTAGAATGGCATCATAAATCTTGAGAACTGAAAACAAAAATATCTTTGTGAATGGTCTAGGGGTGATTTGACATTACAAAATCATTTAAGTAACACTTACAACTATTTAAAAACCATTAAAAAGATTATGCAAATTAGGGTTAGAACTTGGTTAGAAAAATTTCAATTGTTTAAATAACTACAATGTGTTAACTACGAGTGTGCCGAAAACGAAAGAATTCGAATAAAACACTACAGAGATATGGTAGAAAATGTTAATTGTAATTGTGGCTAATTCCTGGTGCTGTTTTGTTTATATAGAAAAACAAAAGAATTGCCCTTAACATTTGGTCAAATTTTCGTCACATTTTTCATCATTCAAACTCTTGTAACTTAGCAAGTAGGTGGCCGATTTAAAAAAGAAAAAAGGTTCCTGAATGCTCAAGTCATGCCCTTAAATATAAGCTATAGTTTGAAGCTCTACTTGCAGCATAACAATTTGATGGAAAATGCCTACCAACTCCCTCCGTATCCTTGGCCCTAGCCCCACATGTACAAAAAGGAGCATTTTTTTTCCAACTTTTGATCTGCTAATTATTACAACATAAAACTTAGTGATTAGGTAACCTTGCTCAAGCAGACACATTTGGCATAAAATTCGTTATTCTGGGATTACCCAACTTTCATGAAATTTTGGAAACATTTAAAAAAAAAAAAAATTAAAATTTCACCAAAATTACCGATCTCACAATAGAAAACTTCATCCCAAAAGTGTCCGCTTGGGAAATCTTACCTAATCATTAAAATTTCGATTGTAACAATATATTATCAGATCAAAAGTTGAAAATCGCTCCTTTTTTGTACATGTGGGGGCTAGGGCAAGGATACTGAGGGAGTCTAGTGACGTGTATTGCCTCTAGAATGGGGCTAGATCATGGCTAACGTTATACGACAGGGACAGTAAAATAAAGGCAAAAGTATAGCTTAATTGGTCCACAGTTTAATTTCAAAATTAAACTACAACAACACGGAAAATCAAAAGAACTCACCCCAGAGACTGCACGACCACTTGTTTAGTACAAGTTATAACGTTAATTAGAAAATCGCGCGAGCCAAGTAACGGTTACATACCGCAATGCCACAACGGTTCAAGTACAGCCAATCGCTTTCCAGCGATCGTCACTGCATGATCATCACCTATTTTGGGGGTTTTCCACATTATGGTTTCCCAGGTTGGTTATTGCGTGCCACCATGGTATTCCGGGGATTTCCCAATGCACTGCATTACCTCATCAAATAGTATGTCAGATATCGGTTCCCCGCCACCTCCAAAAACTTGCCATTGATGAAAATCGCTGGGTAGTAGTAGGGGATTTTGAAAAAAATAAAAAAAAAGGTCAAAAAGGTCACAAAGGTCAAATGAGGTCATACTTAAAATTTGCTGGGTAGTAGTAGGGGATTTAAAAAAAAAAATTAAATTTGGCTTCATTTTAAGAAAAAAAAAGAAACTTCACTGATTTTTCTTGATGTCCGCTGGTCTTTATCTCGGGGGACGTGTTAACACGCCATATGGTTTTTCAGCAAGTCAGTCTTAAAAAAAAAATAGCACTAAAAAACTGAGAAAATGATTTACAATTATGTATCTTAATTGTAAAGATGGCAACGAAATATGAAATATTAGCGCCACAGTTATTTGATAAAACAGAATATAAAAACTATGATGATGCAGTTGGCGCACCTCGGCCGCCGAAGAAAGACAATGACTATGATTTTTATTTGAAAAATTAAAATGAGTTATACGTTTAAAAGTTTAATTGACACTTTAGTGGCTATTCAGTCAAAGGTTACTTTTAAAGTTAATTCTAATGGTTTTTATTGTAGGGCTGTAGATAACTCAGAAAGAATACTCGTTGATATAGTATTAAATCGCGAAAAAAAAATTGAATTTAAATGTGAAAATCCAATTGAATTTATGGTTAATTTAAACCATTTACAAAAAATGACTCGTACTATAAAACGAAAAGTATCTTTAATAATTTGCGTTAAAAACGAACAAATTTATATTGAAACTTGCATAGTTGGATCATGCGGTGAAAACAAACGAGAAATTAGCAGTGTGAGTATTAATACAGTTTTTAGTACAAAAACAATTGGTTTACCAGACGATGATGTTTATAGATATCCTCGTGTTGTAGAAAGTAGTGATTTTTTTAAACTAAAAAAAATGTTGCAGGTTAATACAAAAATTAATATTGACATGTACGATTTAGATTGCATTAGTTTTTATAGCGATAATGGAAATCTTTATAGCATAGCTTTACAATTGGGAGATTTTGATAAAAAACAACAACAACTACCAACTTATTCAGCTACTTTTGCTGCAGTTTTATTTAGCATTTTATTAAAAATTTCATCTTTAGACAAACAAATCCAATTTTACGCTCCTCACGCTGAAAATGGGCTTCTAAATATTGTTGTGCCAGTAGGTAATTTGGGTATGCTTTCTGCTTACATTATAGACGAAAGCTTTTTAGAAAGTGATAAAGAAGAAGACGACGATGGTCTTTAAAATAATATTTAATAATTAAAATTATACGGTGGGGGTCTATCTTTTACTCGTGAAGGAGTATAATAAGATTTATTTACAGTAAAGTTTATTTTAAATTCATAAGTTTTTCTATAAGAATTTATTTTCTGCATTTACATCGGTAGGTTTAACCTTGTCGCTAGCGGCAAGTTCTGGTAAAGCTGTATCTTTATTAGAGTTATTACGTATTTTTTCTCTCATCGCAGAGTACTTTCTTTGCTCTTTAACGATTAAATCAAATTCTTCTTGACTTATAACATTGTCTTCGATGGCTTTTGAAACATGACTGTTGATGGTGTTTAGTTTACTTTCGGCTAAAACTCTAATTTCATTATGTTTTTTTGCTTTTTTAGATAATTTATATTTTACGTATTTGAGAGCAAATGCTGCACCGCCCAATCCTAAAGCTAAACCTTCTAAAACAAATCCTACAGGCGATGATACAACGCTGGCGATACTAGCGATTCCGATAGCTCCTGCTCCCATACAGCCTAATTCAGCTAGAGTTTCTACAATACTACAAGCGTTGATGATTTTATTATATTTTTTATAGACGGCTTCACGCTCATTTCTCTCTTTTAAAATTTCTTTTTGAATGTTATCTATTTTTTGCAATCGAAATGTTTTTGTATCATCCGATAAATTTGGATAAAGTACATTTGTTGATTCTATAGGCGCGCTCATTGTTTTCTATTAATAGAAAAAGATTTTAATTTAATGGAAAACTATTAATTTTTATATCGTAACAGATTCCAGCATCTAGAGAGCCGAAACAAACAAATTGGCCAAAAACTTTTTTGTTAAAGTTAGTGCTTTTTATTTTGAAGCAAATACCACATTCTAAAAGCTGTGGTTCATTATTAAAATCATGATCATGATTTTCTCCCCTAAAAAAGACAAAAGAATCTCCTCGATTTAATTCAAATTTTGAAATGTATGTTCGAAAATTATTATTATGATCAGTTTTTTTAACATAAGTTGTACCGTTTATTACCGGTACTGTAACAGCTAAAATTGGCCCTCATTGGCCATTCCACAAAAAGCCAACATTACGTTCATATATATAAAAAAAACTAAAAGGTACTGAAGGATTTTCGATATGTCCACTTTTTTCAACTATAATGTTTGGATTGTTTGGCACGACGGATGACATTTCATTTTCACCGCTACTATACGAAACATATTTGTCTACGTAACCAGGTCCATAAACACTCGCCATATTTATAGTTGTTTAATATAATACAATTAATTTAACGGTAAACTTTTAATTTTTATATTATAACAGATTTTAGAATTTAGCGCGCCGAAAAAGGTAGCTTCTACAAAAACTTTTTGAACATTTCGTATTCTAAAACACATTTCATATCTTAAATGTGACATTTCATTATCTATAAAATAATTTTTTTTATTTTGCCCTGGAGAAGGAATATAATAAGTGTCAACCGTATAATCATTACGCGTAGACGAATGTGAAACAAAATTATTTGCTTTTGTAAAATGTACAAAAAGAGAGCAGTACGATGGCGCTTCATTAAACATGTAAAAGGGGAGTTTAGTCATAGCCCACCAACCTAGCACGATGTTGTATTTTTCAACTAGAGGTACTGTTTGTAAAATTTCATTTCTGTTTAAATATCCGAAATGTTCATAAATTTCAATAGATGATGTTTTTGAAATTTCGCCCATACTACTACTAGACGAAACATATTTGTCTACGTAACCAGGTCCATAAACACTCGCCATATTTATAGTATTTCTAGATTTAAAATAATGGGAAAACCGTGATTATGTATATCTCTACCTTTTGAATCTTTAATTTGAAATGTCAACACGTTGAAAGTACCAGCTTTTAATTGTTTAAACAATGGATTTGAATATTCCTTATACATACTTGATCCAAACAAGCTGCCTTGTAAGGGAAAATCACGTAAAAGAGTGCTAGAATTACCATTGAAATAATTATCGGTTGTAGAAATTTGATCACAATGAATGTATAACATTTTAAAAAGATGTACATCGATTCTTTTACTATATTCTCCTATAGTTAGAAATTCGTTGTGTAGCCCGAGTAAATTAGCTAATCCAGATGAAAATTTAACAGATTTGTTTTCTTGAGTTAAACTTAGCAAAAAGGCACTCGTTGTTTTATTTATTTATTTATTTATTTATTTACTCTTATTTATACACGGTAAGCCCATTCAGCCAGGGGCTGTTTTTCAAGGGGCCGTGATTAAAACCTTGTAAACATAAATTATACAATATAAATAATAAAAAGTATTTTAAAGAGCAACAACAAGAATCGGACATATATATTATGTATAAAAAATGAAAAATTACAAGTAATTTACAAGTAATTTAAGAATAAAAAAAAAAGAATACGAAAGTAACAAATATAGGCCTGCTTAAAAGTAAGAGTAAAACAAGTGAGATGATAAGGATTATAGGCCCCTATATAAAGGTAAATTTAAAATGAATAAAAACATACGAAAGAGTAGAAATATACAACAACTTAAAATAAAACGATGTAAACATTTTTAGAAACAAATAAAAATTGTGAGATTATAAGGATTATATACAGGGTAAACCTAATGGGTAAAAACATACAAAAGGGGTAAAAAATATAACAGCTTGAAATAGAAAGATTTACACATTTAAAAGCAAAACAATAATTTAAATTAAAACGATTGAATTAAAATCACAAATTAAGGTTTTAAAAACAACAGGCTGACATGAGGCAACGCAGTCTCGTAAAACATTAAACATTTCTGGCCTTCAGCTTGCATTTGAAGCGGTTAACGCTGTTTGCAGTCTGTATGTCGTGATTCAGCGAATTCCACGTCATGGCACCTCTGTAACAGAAGCTCCGTTTAAGGGAATCTGTTTTGGGCATTGGAGTAGACAATGAAAGGCTGCTTCGTCTGAGGTCATAACCAGTATTAGTGTACTTAAATTTATTTTTTAGGTACATTGGCGCAAGATTGTTTACAATTTTAAACATCATAATTGCATCATGTTTACGTCTTTTTTCCTCGAGTGGGGCCCACTTTAGCTCATCTAAATTAACACTGCTAGGAACACTCCAGTGTGCATTTGTTATCATACGGGCGCTTTTGTTTTGTAATTTTTGCAGTTTTGTTTGAAGTGTTGCACCACAGTTTCCCCACACAACATCACAATAATCAAAGTGTGAGGAAACTATGGCATTGTACAGCAGTTTAGTAGTAGTCTGAGGGATTATGTTTTTTACCTTCTTGATAACATGCACTCCAGCTAGAGCCTTTCTTCGTACATGATCAATGTGGTTGCGCCAAGTTAGGTTTTCATCTACAATAACTCCGAGGTGTTTGCAAGTATGTACGCGTTTGAGTGGGGTCCCATTGATCGTTACGGTGATTGTGTCATCATGTATATTGCGCAGCTTTGACCTTGTACCCAGCAAAATAAATTCTGTTTTCTCAACATTGAGACTCAGTTTATTTCGTTTGAGCCATTCCTTGACACCGGTCATATCTTCGTTAATTTTCTCTATGAGATCAGACACATTTTTGCTGGGATAGTAAAGAGCAGTGTCATCAGCGTACATACTGACCTTACAATGAGATACATGTAGTGGTAGGTCATTAATGTAAATAATGAACATAAGTGGGCCAATAATCGATCCTTGGGGTATTCCACAGCTTACTGGACGAAAGCTCGAGTTCTTACCATTAATTGTAGTAAAGTGGGAACGACCCTTTAAGTAACTGTTAAACCAGTTTATCCCTTTATCATCGACACCATAATGCTTGAGTTTCTGAATCAATATATCTAGGTCAACAGTGTCAAATGCTTTCTTAAGATCAAGCATGACCACACCAACCAATTCACCATGATCAAAGCTACTGAGCCAGTCATCAGTGATGTTAATCAGAGCCGTAGAGGTTGAATGTAACGGTCGGAATCCTGATTGGTTTGTATTTAGCAGCTGGTTCGAGTTCATGTAATTATACAGCTGTTCGAAGACTGCTCTTTCCAGGATTTTTGAGAAAATGGGAAGAACTGATATGGGTCTGAAATTACTTGGCTCCTTAATGTCACCCCCTTTGTGTATTGGGGTGACTCTTGCTTTCTTCCAGCTTTGTGGAAATACGCCTGTGTTCAGTGATAAATTAATGAGGTACGTCAATGGGCCAGCAATGACAGGGGCGGCTATTGATAACAAACGTGATCCATGGTGTGTCTTTTACTATAATATCTATAATTTCATTGATATTGTAAAGCCCCGCTTCAACAAACTTGGCAACATCTGACTCACCCGTCGTGCGATAGATTATTTTTTTCTTTTTTACGCACGTTGTAATATCCTATCCAAATGTTTGCGCTATGTAATGTTATCGCGAGCATGCCATTTCGATTATCGATAACATCGAATAATTTAACTTCTCCACCATCTTTTTCAATTTCAATTTCAACGGTATGATACATTTTATTATATTAGAATTATAATTTTTATATAATAAATGACGTTCCCATTAGCATTTAAGAGTAATTTTACATATACATATCCAACATCAACCACTTTTACTGTACCTCTAAATTTTAACGCTAACGATTTAACGAGTATAAATATTTACGTAAATAAGAATGAGTTTTTTAACGTACAATTTGATAATGTTTTTAGCAACTATAAGTTACCAGCGGTTCGTAGTCAAAAAGTAGTTGATGATTGGCATTCTAATCCATTAAAATGTTATCAAAATCAAATAAATTTTACAACGTATTGCGCTACAACGAGATGCGGAGTAGGTTATCAACATTTAAATCATTCAAATATGATGATTCGTATTTTTTTTTAGATTTCACGTATATTATCAAATAAGACGACTACTCAAAGAAATGAGCTGTCCTTCATCTTTTCAAAATTATTTCAATGTGTTTGAAAACAATATAGACGTAGGTGCGTATAAAAGACTATGTAAAGATTTTCATTTATCAACGTTAAATAATTGGAAACAACAAGTTGATAAGTACAGCGATGGATTAGGCATCGCTTATTTTTGGCGAAATGTCGGTAAAAGATACGATCCAGTACCTGGACACAACTACGATAATTCTATTTTAAATCCTAGCACTAGTCCTATTCCTCTT
Organism: Zoroaster sp. YZ-2022; assembly: GCA_029582265.1. NCBI lineage: Eukaryota > Metazoa > Echinodermata > Asteroidea > Forcipulatida > Zoroasteridae > Zoroaster > Zoroaster sp. YZ-2022. Next base: position 24,663,226 of record CM055828.1, on the reverse strand, counting down.
AACAATCTTAGCTCTGACTTTGAAGCGAGTGAACAAAGAATGGATTTTGATGATGGTGTACATAATCGTAAAGAGCATACTATTAGAGTAGGTTACATTTTACAATCTGATAGCGTTAATACAGCGTGGACTAAATTTATATTGTCTTTAAAATTAGCTCGAGGTTTTACGGATATTGGTACAGAACGAATTAACGATTCTATAAGAACGTACGTTTACGCGATTTTAGGAGCTCAAGCGCAAGCAAAAACTTCTTTTACAGCGGGTGGTACCGGTTTAGACGCGCAGCGTGAATTTATAAATATAGTCAATGCAGAGATTGATTCTCCGGTCGATTTACAATCTTCTATTCAACGATATCAAGATGTTTTACAATACGCTCGTTCACAATTAAACTTTTGTATCGGAGAAAATTTATACATGATGCCTAGTGATATGAATTTACGAATAGGCACATACGCAGGATACAATAATAATTTATTAATCGCGACGAGTGATTTATCGTTAGGATCAAATTTAGACCTAAATTCAACACCTACTGTTCCTCCAATTCCATTAGATAACGTACAATCACTACCACTCAGCGACGCAGTCTTTGCAAAACACGTGCAAGAATCCAATGATGATACTTCTACAATAGCGCATACTCTTGAATCTTTCTCTATGCCAACTGATCAAGAACCTTTACGAGAACCAGACGGCGTTAGCGACAATCATTTAGAAGAAAAAAAATTCTTTAATTATTGGTTTCGCAATTTTAACTGGACTAGGTGTCATGATTTACGAATTGTTATTTTAACGACAGGCCGCCGCCTTTCATCCAAGTTAAAACTAATACTCCAACTCCAGTTAGCGCTAACCATAAATGTTCAGCCGTCCACGCAACGATGTTTGAAGCTGTTTTAAATAACCAACTTACAACCGCGCCGATAATATCCGGTAAAGCGGCTAAAGCTTTTGCTCCTAGTTTAGATAATACATTCGCCAGATTTTTAAATGTTTTTTGTATCCACTCTTTTACACCACCACTATCTGGTGGTTTTGGAGTTGGTGGGGCGGGCGTAGGTTTGGGAAAGACTGCGCCGCTTCCTGAACTTGCAGCATTACCGATTGATTCGACTATAAAAGCGATCGTCATACTAAAAGCCGTTAATTATACTAATGATCGTTATACCTTGTTCTCTAAATAAAGTTTTAATTCTTTCACCTAACGTTTTATCTATATTTTTTATTCTGTTTAACGTTTCTTTTATTCTATTGAGTTGACTACTATTTTCATAATCATACTTGGCAATTTCTTTTTTAATCGTATCAATTTCATCTAATAATTCTTGTTCTCGTTGGCGTAGTTGATCTGCTGCATTTTCATCTCCTACGTCGTTGTTTGCGATTCGTTCTCTAATTGTTGTTAATTCTTTGTTTCGCGTATTTAATTCAGCTTCAAATTTTAAGTTTTGTCCCTGCGCTGTTTTCATAAGATTAACGTAATCATAAGATTCACGGTATATATTCCTGTCTTCTACCGTTGATGCATGTAGCGCGTAATAATTAAGAAATTCTTCAACCGTACGCATCGCACCATTTTCTGATAACTCAATACCATTATTATCGTATAAATACTCATCTTCACCAATAACATCATAAAATTCATCATCTTCCTCTTGTTCTCGAGGTGTAGTTGGCAACTCATGCGGTATATCTCTACGAAGAGGTGTTTTATCAACGACAACTGCCGGCGATGACGGCCGTGATTCTAACTCTTTTAAAGTTTCATCCGCTTTTTCTTGTATATTTTTTGATATGTTTTTACCTGTTCCCCAGTTTATTATACCCAATTGTTCTCTCATAAATCTAGTTTGGCTATAACCAGCTTTTCTTGCTTCATTAGCTATTGAACTTAACGAAAGAAAGGTTCTATTTTGTTTCTCACGCGTCAATCTGACTTTTTTTCCATCGTCTATAAAATAAATGCCATCATCGAGTACGTGAAATTTTTCGTGTTGGGGCAGTTTATATAGCCATTTTTTTTCTTCTATAATTTTATAAAGATTTTCAACGTATTGGCCTTCTAACGTTGGTGAAAAAGGCGTTTCACCATCTCGTAATCTTGCTAATCTGTCTATATTTTCTTGATCAGCGTCATCATCTTCATCAAACATATCGTTTGCGTTTATATATTCCATCGGTATATCTTCACCTCCTTCTGCCATTTACAATTACTTTTTATCTTTTTTAAATAAATTATAACTCGCGTAACCTACTATACTCATACCAATCAAAATAAATAAAATTTCGCGCGTTTTTTGATCTTCGCTAGGAACGTAAAAATCTTCTAGTACAGGCTGCGCCGCTGTGTATAAATCTATCGGTAAATTTATTCGTTCACCACTTACGTTATAGTATTCATTCATCGCATCATCAATATTATTAAACGTTCTTACAGCGCTCGATTCTTTTTGGATTTTTTCATTTAAATAATCTAGATATTTTAAACGCTTTTTACTAAATTCATCTCTAGCTTTTGAAAGATGTTCTAACGCTAAATCGTGTAGTTTACGTTCTTGTTGAGCGTCGTTATTTCTAAAATTACTAAATAAAAAATTACTACCGGTAAATGCTAACGCGTTAACGACCGCACCTCCAATCATCATCGCTATAGATACCATTTTATAATTACTTAAAACAAAAAAAATTATATAAATATAAATATAAACTATGGCTAATAATACATACGGAGATGTGCTAGATCCATACAGGAGAATAAGACAACCGAGAGGTATAAAAGGATTACGTCAAAAAGTTGTCATTACAAATAATCCAAGCACGATTACCGAAAATCAAACGCTGCGGATTCGTTTTCCAAATTTAGGATTAAACGACGTTATCGTTCCGAATACGGTTAAATTAGCTTTTAACATTACTCTTCATTCTGCAGATGATGATACGAGAACGTTAGTACATAATATAGGTAGAGCTATTGTAAAAAATATAAAGATTCGAATGGAAGGAAATACAATATTTGACTTACAGGATGCGGATGTATTCAATTGTTACAAAGATGAATGGTTAACTAAAGATCAACGCGAAAATTTAGCGTATCAAGGTATCGAAAATGAAAACGTAACTAAATTAAGAATAGACGCTAGTGATAAAGATCTTCCGGGTAATAAAGGAAAAGATAAAGCTATTGCGGAAACGTATAAAAATAAATATTACATTCCATTAGATTTTGAATTGTTGACCGATCATCAACCCTACTACCAAACGGGTATCGGGGATCGATTAACTTACGAACTCTATTTTAATAAATTTTCTAACGTGATTAAAAGCACCGATGATAATGCAAAATATGTTATAAGCGGAATTTCTTTAGAATATCAAGTCGTTCATATACCCGAACTCGCTCGAATAATTAAAAATCAATATAATAATAGTTTTTCGATATTATTTGATCGTATAATAAGACAGAGCGTAATGCCGTTAAACAAAAGCCAAACGACGTGGAATATAAATTTAAATACTCCCGCAAAAAGCATGAAAGGAATATTGTTTTTATTCAAAGAACCTAGCGAACAAGAAAGCAACAAATTTTATAATCCAAAAATCAATAACGTTTCAATCACGATCGAGGGTGTTCTTAATCAACTTTACGCGCAGGGAATGAAAAGGTATCAACATTGGGAAGAAATTTCAAAATATTTCGGTGATTCTAAACAACAACACGCTATACAAGTTGTAAAAGCATTAAATTTGAGTAACGTCAAACAAGCTGATTATTTACTCGATAAATACGGTTTATTTTTAGATATGAGAACGAGCACTGATAATAAAATGCATGGAAGCGGAAGACGATTACAAAACTTATCCGAAGGAATTACTATTCAAATAGAAAAAGAAGCTGAAACTGCGGGTGTACTAAACATGTATACTTTTTTTTATTTTGGACGCTCAACTCAATATCGACAACAATCGATTTCATTCTACTGTATATTAAACTATACTCGTTTGAAATCATCTTGTTTAATATTAAAAAGCAAATGTTACCTAAATATCCACACGTTGCGTTAATTTGCGGACAAACTGGATGTGGAAAAACTGAATACATTTTAAATTTATTAGAAAAAGAATATTTTAAATATTTTGAATATATAGTTATTTTATGCCCTACTATCGCTATTAACGACACTTATAAAAACAGAAACTGGATTTGGAGCGATGAGCGGGTGTTTGTTAACGATTTAAAAGATGATTCATTAGATACAGCATTACGAATTTATAGCCTTGTATACGAAGGATACGAAACGTTGTTTATTATCGATGATTGTAGCGCAAATAAAGGATTGCGATATAACAAGTTTTTAAAAGATCAACGACAGCATGAGTTATCTCTATTAGCTTTCAGCGGTCGACACAGACATCACAGCTGTTGGGTCGTTTCTCAAAAATATAATAGCGTGTTGAAAGATTTTAGAGAGCAATTAAAATGGGTATGTTTATTTTATTGTAAAGATAGAGATTCATTCGAAGATTGTTTGCGAGAAAATGATGTTATACCAACAAAAGAGTTGAGAATACAAATTCATGAACAATTTAAACGAGTTAAACACCGCAAATTGATTTTAAAAACGGATCAACCTACAGGTTATGAAATTATAGACTAGGTTGTACCAGGTTACTTGTTAATTACCTACTAGGTTACTTGTAGGTTACCCATAGGTTGCTCATAGGTTGCTCAGTAATTGCTCAGTAATTGCTCATAGGTTAATAGTAATTGCTCAGTAATTGCTCAGTAATTGCTCATAGGTTAATAGTAATTGCTCAGTAATTGCTCAGTAATTGCTCATAGGTTAATAGTAATTGCTCAGTAATTGCTCATAGGTTACTTGTTAGGTCATCTAAAAGTTGTAATAGGTTACTTGTTAGGTCATCTAAAAGTTGTAATAGGTTACCTGTGTGTTTAAAAAATATATATATTATAAAATCTATTTATAAACATGAATAGATTTTATAATATACAATTCGATTATTTATTTAGTACAAATATCGAACGAGTAAAAGAAACAATAAATAATCTTTCTCAACTTGTTAATACAGAAGAAAAAAGAAATGAACTAGTACTAGTTTTAAATGAAAATACAAAGCGATCACAACATTTATTTCAGAGTATATATAAACAACAAGTAAAAGATCTAATAATTAATCTTAATTTACTTGCTAATACTAATAATTTATCTCGTATTAACTATTGGTTTCTCTATTTTTTTGTTAAAGTAATACATTATTTTATAAATGTTCAATAAATGGAAGAAGAAGTTTCTAAAATTTTGAATGAAAATCCACAAAATTAATGTTAAGCCCACCACCTTTGCTGTTAACAACTCTAGGCACAAGTGATGTTGCATTAAATAAAACAAAACTCTTAAAAGTTGTAGTAAGAGGAGATTCAAAAAAATATTTTGGTAAAGAGTATAGCGTTAGTGATATTGAAACTTTATCTACAGAAGAGCAAGACGTACTGCGCATGCAATACGAAGCTAAATTAGGCCGTGATATAGTACAGTCTTTAGGAAGATCTTTTCTAACATTTTACGCTAAATTATTAGGAATGAGCTTAGATCGTATTGATTTATACGGTTATCAATTTGAAATTGATGATAAAGGTAAATTAGTTTCAGATTTAGAAAAAGATCCATTCATTTCAAGTATGCTTTCTACCTATGGGTGTGAAATATACTACAAGTTTGGCCCTATGTTAGGGCCTTTCTTTTTTGCTTTAATTACAGCAAATCATTTAAAAAGAAAAGAAGAATCTTGTTTAGATAATAAAAGCGATGGAGACAAACGAGCAGAATGCACAACAGCAATCGATAGCTCCTGCCCCAAACAATGTATTGCCGATAGCGAGCGTAACGAAATCGCCAACTAATATTTTAAAAAAAAATCCAAAAAGAGTCGCGGCGGGTAAAAAACTTGCTAAACTTAATAAAGAAAAAAAACTACAACTTGTAAACGCTAACGCGAGCAAAGCAGGTTCTAATAAATCTGTAGTTGTTCGTAATAACACATCATTGCCAGTTTTAAAAGAAACAGAAAATCAAACGAACTATTATTACTATATCGGTTTTGGTTTAGCTATTGGGGGTTTCGTATATTTTTTGCTTAGTAAAAAAGAGCCTGCGCCACCAACTTTGCTAGTTAAGGCAACAAGACCAATATCGTCTTTACCAGTCTATACCGCACAAACGCCAACAAAAGAACTCGTAGTTTTTGAAATGGAATAATTTTTTTAAATAATTTTTTATATTTTTATCTTTAACCCTTTCATTACCAGCCAGTTATGTCAGAGAGTACCCTTCTTTACCACAGTAATTATGAGCCCAATGTCACTTCAGCACCAGTGGGTTTTTCACAATTTCATTGAAGTGCGCCCTCACACGGCAGGAATAGACACTTTTTTTACTTTCTCATTTGTATGTAAAAATGAGTATACAAAATGGAGGAAAACATTGTGCAAAAGCGAAATAATTTGATCAGTATTTACACTAAAGAAAAGTAATACAAATGGGTGATATTTCATGCAAATACGGTACAGGTATAAGATTTTTTTTTCCATGTGAAAAACAATAACTTGGATGAGATTTTGGGGGATTTTTTTTGGTTTTCTACTTGGAAATGAACCATTTACTTGTATTCAGTGTAAATACGTCACAATCCATGCTAACACCCCACCGCCACCCCCCAATTCAATGTTGGTTTGGACTGTAATCTGCAGATTTTTTAAGTGTAAAAGCAAAACAATTAAATATTTGGATCAGTATTTACACTAAAGTAAAGTAATACAAATGGGTGATATTTCATGCAAATACGGTACAGGTATAAGAATTTTTTTCCATGTGAAAAACAATAACTTGAATGAGATTTTGGGATTTTTTTGGTTTTCTACTTGCAAATGAACCATTTACTTGTATTCAGTGTAAATACATCACAATCCATGCTAACACCCCACCCCCACCCCCCAATTCAATGTTGGTTTGGACTGTAATCTGCAGATTTTTTAAGTGTAAAAGCAAAACAATTAAATATTTGGATCAGTATTTACACTAAAGTAAAGTAATACAAATGGGTGATATTTCATGCAAATACGGTACAGGTATAAGAATTTTTTTCCATGTGAAAAACAATAACTTGAATGAGATTTTGGGGGATTTTTTTTGGTTTTCTACTTGGAAATGAACCATTTACTTGTATTCAGTGTAAATACATCACAATCCATGCTAACACCCCACCCCCCGATTCAATGTTGGTTTGGACTGTAATCTGCAGATTTTTTAAGTGCAAAAGCAAAACAATTAAATATTTGGATCAGTATTTACACTAAAGTAAAGTAATACAAATGGGTGATATTTCATGCAAATACGGTACAGGTATAAGATTTGTTTTCCATGTGAAAAACAATAACTTGGATGAGATTTTGGGGGATTTTTTTTTGTTTTCTACTTGGAAATGAACCATTTACTTGTATTCAGTGTAAATACATCACAATCCATGCTAACACCCCACCCCCCACCCCCCAATTCAATGTTGGTTTGGACTGTAATCTGTATAGTATAGTATAGATTTACAATCAAGTGATGTGGTATTTCTCAAAGCAAGGAACTATGCACATAGGTTGTGTACATTGTTTACAGATCATCTTTGTTTGTTTTCGCCTGCCTAATTTTCGGTTACTGCAAACAATGCAGTCGCGTTTCTTTCCATTGGGGGTTTTGCCAGGATAGTGCTGTTGCCCTGTCAACTCAATAGGAATATGGTATCTCAACTGACTTGTTGCGTTACGTTCCCAACCCAACAGCAAGCCCTGTACAATCCCTATACGAAAATCAAGATTACTGACATTTTTGTTCCCTGCTATGCTTGTGAATATTACTCTGCTATTGACAATACAGATATTCAGCATATGGAAAAAACTCTTTTCCACCATTTCAAGCTTCTGTGTGTATGATTGTAGTACTGAAAACATTGGTTGGCAAGATCAGTTCCACCCATGTTTTTGTTGTAATCTTCAATACAATTGGGCTTCATAACATCACAAAATCCACTTGTGCTTTTATTACACCGAATTTGCTTTTTGGACAAATCAGTGTTGCCTACATTAGTTAAAAGTGTTACAGATTTTTTGTCTTGCCAAACGATACACAATTGCCCACCTTTCACCAAAAAAAAATGGGTCATCTCCTTTCTTCATTTTATGGTTTTTTGGGTTTGCGGCCTGGGGTATTCCCTGTGTAGTGTAACGAACAGTTCCACAACATCCGAATCCTAGTTTAGCAAGTTTAGCTACAAGAGCTGGGCTAGTATAGTAATTATCACAATATATTACGTGTCCCTTATTCTCAAGTCCATGGACCAGATCAATGACGACTTTTCCTGCAACTGTTGGGTTTGGTGGATGGCAGTCTGATGACTTGAAATCTACGTCTGCATCACAAACAGTTTGGGTGTCGTCGGCTCCTGTGTACAGTTCCAAGCACACGTGTATCCTGTTTTGGACTCGTTCAGGAGAAGGCTTTAATACCCCGTTTGATAGGTTTGTTAGGCATGTACTGAACAAAACTTAAGCGTCCCTGAATTTCAACATACTCTCGTCTGGAGACAGATTCTGCGCAGGGTTATACAGGTTGAGAAACTTCGGGACGAGGACTTCTATCAAGGGCCGAACTTTGGAAAGTTTGTCCCGTTTAGCCAAGGCTCTACGAGGAATTTGGTTATTTGAGATGTGGAGGAACCGAAGAATTGAACTGAACCGATTTCGGGACATGATCGACGGGTAGAATGGGATGCGAATAACTTCAGATGTTGACCAGTACATCTTGTATTGAGAGGATTTGTTTATGCCCATAGCAATGAGAAGTGCCACAAATGCCATCATTTCTGGAATGTTGGTTGGGTGCCAGGAGAATTGTTGACCAGGATTTGAGTCTATTGTTTGCTGCGCATAGCGATTAGTCTCATCGACGAGCATATCCCACACGAGTTGACAAAAATACAGCTTGAAGATCTCCACTGCCGACAGTGTGGCAAAGTCGCCGGTGGGGCCAGAATTTCCATTGAACTGCACAGTCCCACACTCGTAATGGTCTCGTCGTTCCCAACCGGATCGGAAATCTAACTTTCCTGTCGTCCTTGATCTCGGTCGGCTGTCACCTTGGTAGGTAGGCTGCAACAGAAAAACAAGGCAAAGGAGGATTAATCTCGGTCCTTTGTAAATACAATATCTCAATGCTGCATGTGCACAGGCCACAGGGGTCATGCGCAAAATGAATATTGTGCTGAGAAAAAAAATATGGCAGATTCCATCCACTCTCCAAAACTCGTTGTCGATAAATTTTCGTTTTAATGTGGGATTGTGAATGTGAATTCCCCCAACTTCTTGCATAATACGACTTATGAGGGCCTTTCGAATACAAGGCTATTCTTTTGGAAGCTTGAGACTAAGAGTGCATTTTCAGCCTGTTAACGCTAAACAGCACGACCGGCTATGGGTAAATGTTAAAATTTCTATGCTATATCTATACATCAACTTGCTGTTTCAATGAATACAAATATTACCCCAACAAACTACTAATAATTGTACATTTTCACTTGACTTTTTGACCCAGTCCAGGGGTGGGGATTGGTCAATCCTATTAAAAGGGATCCATTTTCTAAATTTACATTACTCAACTCCAACAGTTGTAACGCTATTTACGCTATAGCCTAGGAAAATAAGTGAATTACGTTAATTTGCATTGGGCCAGGAAGAGTAACGTTAACTGTTATTAATATTAGTTATTCATTTTTACTGTGATTTTGGCCTACCTCTTCAAGTTCAACGAATTCCGCTGGAATTAGTACTTCTAATGTGCTGTCGTCATCCGTTACTTCGTCATCTGATTCTGAGCCACTGTCTGCCAAAATCTCAGCCAAAATGCCATCATTTATGTCCGTTTCCATCATGATTGCAACTAAATTAAACTGACCGTTGTGGAAGCGAGTGGACGCTAGCACCGGGAACCGCAAAGTGACGCACTTTTCTTTTCATAAACTTTTTTACACTTAATTCCTGTCAATAGAGGGCGCCAACCCCAAAAACCACTCAAGCATTTTCAGGTGGTGATTTAAGTCGCCTTGGTCGTCAAGGGCATGCCGATTCCCGGCACCTTTTAGAGCCCACGGGAAGGAAGCGTATCACAGCAAAGGCTCTTTTTAGAGCCCGTGGGATCGAAAGGGTTAACAAGTATAAAATAAGATGGATACAAAAACAATCGCCGATTCTGCTTATCATAGTGGTGTTTTAGGACTTTTTACTGTTTTATACAGTATGTTAGGTAAAAAGGTATTAAGCATAGAACCAGCCAACTTGGGAAAGTTGGGTATAAAAGATTCGATAAAACTAACCGCGACAGTTGGACTATCTTCAATGACGCAAATGTGGTTAGTTAAACAAGGCATTTTACCATCCACACTTATGCCTAAACATTCTATAGAATAAAAATTATATTTATAAATGTTAAATGGATAAACAAATAAAATTAAAGCTTCAAAACGCATATTATAGTCCGAAAGGATATTATAAAGGTTATGATGCAATTAATAAATTAGCTCAAGAAACTAAAGTTAATAAAAAAGTAGTTAAACAATGGATTAAAAAGCAAGCATTGTGGCAAATTTATTTACCCTATCCCACCTACATTCCAAGACCGACTAGTTCAAATAGTAACACGCAAGCACCAAATCACGTTCATCAAGCAGATTGATTATTTCTTCCGCATGATGTAGTTGAAAAAAAGACATATAAATAAGTCGTAAATGCATTTCAGAAAATTTATAAACGTAGTTTGCTTTCTTGGCCTAAAATTATAAAAGTCGATCCTGGAAAAGAATTTATGTCTAGCGTTAATGTATTAATGAGTAAACACAATGTAAAAATCCAAAGAGGCGAGGCTGGTAATCATAGAGCTCAAGGTATAGTAGAGCGATTTAATAGAACGTTAGCCGAAAGATTATTTTCTCATCAATACGCTCAAGAAATAGCGACTGAAAAGAGAAATAGAGAATGGGTTAAAAGATTACCGGCTGTTGTAAAAGCATTAAATAATGAGACAACTCGTCTTATAAATTTAAAACCAAAAGACGCGATTAAATCGAGTGTTGTTGAGCAAAATCCAGCTTCCCCGGTGCTTGCGCCTGGGATTAAAATTAAAAACGAAAAAAGAATTCCAAACAACAGTTTAGTTCGATATTTATACGCACCCGGTGAAGCTGAAAAAGATACGAGACGGCGCGCTACCGATCCTATATGGAGTATAAAAATTTATATAATAGCTAAAACGATGAAAGCTGCTAACCAAGTGAGATTGTATTATTTAGACGCGGGTCCCGCCCGTAGTTTTGTAAAAGAAGAATTACAAATTATTCCTCGAGATACAGAAAATCCACCTAAAAAATTATAAACGTTTGGTTGTTTCTAACAACTCATTCATCACTAAACCATAGATTATATAGTCACCGTAAGCTAAATTATGTATTCCATCCTCTAAAATATATCTCTTTGTGTCTAAAGGAGATAGTGATATTTTATTTACTCGCGTTGTATATAATCTATGGTTTTCGTGCCTAATAAAATTCATAGAATGATGTAGCGTATTGTTTTGAGATAAAACTTGTTTATATCGCGAGTGTTTAATATCTTGTTCTAAAACTTGTTTTTTAACACCTTTAGCTTTTTTTTATTTCTTTTTCATTTGATAAAAGTATTGAATACATTTTTGGTCTTAAACATACAATTTCAGAGATTAAAGTTCCCGCAGTCTCGTCTTTCATTTTACCAATCCCTTTTTTATTTTCTTCAGAAAATAGAAAATGACCTTGTTTATAATTACTAAAATCGTATAAATGCTTGTCTTCTTTCATATCTTTATATACATCTTCCGTTTGAATCTCAAGTAACAAACTATCCGTATCCGTATACAGTAAATTACACCTCTCACCGTATTTTAGCTTTAAGTGATTGTAATAGAAATCGTACATTAAATGTTTAGATAATTCTAAAATAGACATTCCTACGTAAACTGGGCGGTTGACTAAAAGTGTTGTTTTGTGCATGTGAATCGCTGCTAAATCGTTATCAAAAATTCTTGCCTCAGCAAAATTTGGTTTTGCTGTAAGTTTGCGAATTTGATTTTCGGCTTTTTCATCGTTTGTTCGTTTCAAATTCACATTAACGCGTTTTCGTACATTTTCCATCGTTTTTCCAAAAACTGAATTGTTCATGAGTTTGTATAAATCTTTTTCAAAATCACTCGTTGCGTCTTTTCTGAGTTGTGTGTTTTTATCAATATATGATTTCATCCAACACGATTCATCAAATTCTAAAACTTTATGAATTTTAGTTTCATACCTAGTTGTAAATATAATTGTAAATTACGATAATGAAGTACGTAATTGCGTTTATCGTATAAATTTGGTACTAATTTTGCAACGTTTGGAGCTGGTTCATCTTTTAATAACTCGAGCTGATACGGTGACATCCATTCTTTCGGTATTACTAACGACTCTGGCGCAAGAGGAAATGCATTGTGCGTGGTAAGTAAACTAGTTGGATATTCTAAATCAACTTCTAAAATATAGCCTTTATTTTTTTTTAATCCTTCGATATCGAGTTTATCAAATTGTTTTCTAGTCATCCATTTAAAATTACCCGTTGGTAAAGGTTGACTCATCGCGTAGCCGTACAAATTATTCGCATCTAAATACAAAATGTAACTCGATAGTTTTGATGAATCGTAATCGGGTAAATATTTATTGTTTGCTTTAGCGTATCGTTTACTTACCATGCACGTTCCTCCTCGTGTACCTTTTTCTATAAATAAATGCATATCAATATCCGTTAACAAATCTAAAGTTTGTTTCGAATGTTTCAATAAAGCGTCCCAACTTAATCCAGGACTCGTATAATAATTGGCCGGATCTAAACCGTATTGTTTCGTGCAAGCAGCGCGAAAATTTTCAAATAGATTCGCTAATAAGCAAGTATCAGTACGCACGTATAAATCGTGATAATCTCCTAAATTTTTTACAATTAAACTTGTTGAAAACGTTTTTAGCGTGCTCGTATTGTTCTTTAGTAATGTGTTGGTTGTTTAAACTACTATAAAAAGATTCTATCGGAGGAAGGCGCGTTTCTTCGAATCTTGAAAAACTATCCATGTACTCGTAAGGATAAATACCCTTGCTTTTTAAGAGATTAAATTTTTCAAAGTCTGATTCAAACTTGCTAGTAATCGGAAAAGAATTGTTTGATTTTACGAGTTTGTCCAACGACGCTAATAAAAATTGAGCGCTGTCTATAAATCGTAGTTGTCTGATTGAAAAAGAAATATATTTTTCGATATTGTTTGGAATACACGTTAGATTTCCCGTCGTTTGACTCGCGGCCTGCGTAATGAGATGAGAGTCGTAGCCTCGCAAATTATGAAATACGACCGGAATAAAAGTTTTCTCTGGTTTTAAACTTAATTTTAAATTACAACAATTGTGAGCAGCGCCTCTATATTTGCCGGTAATGTGACAATGATCGCGTACTTTAATAATACATTCAAAGTCGACGTCTTTAAAAAATCCCTTTTCACATATCCAACACTGTTTAGCGCTTTTAAAATCTTCTACATCTTCTTTAGTCATTATTATTTTTTGAGGGTTTTTAAATATCTCGTTAATGTTTTCTTCTTCTTTTTCTAATTCAGTTAAAAAATGTTTAGCCGCATCTTCTCCTCTATAAACGACTGGAGAACTAGTTTTACCGTCGCAACGAACGACTACGTACGAATAACCGCAAACGACATGTTCTTGTAGTTTTGTAGTATTAGTATCATTTACATCGTCAACCTTTTTAATAATACATTCAAAATCGGCATATAGAACAAATGGAACTTGCATCTTTTTATGAAAATTTATAAATTTTAACGTATCGTTTTTACCCTTTACGGGCATCACGATCTTTGTTGGTCTGTCATTTATTCCCTTACACATTTTTACGTGATTTTTGAGATACGATTCTGTTGAACAATTTTGTAAACATCTCAAACAAAAATGTTTACGATGCTCGCCTTTAGTTTGGTCAAAAAGTAATTTATTCACATCTTTTATCCAAACGTAGTGAGATCTAGTTCCTCCTTCTTCTTCTTGTTGAATTAATAATAAATTTATACGATTTAGTTCTGCGGGTTGATCGCTAAGTTTGTAAACTAGTATTGTTTTTGACTCACAACCAAAAACGTTTATCGCAATATTGTTTTGCTTCTCTACTTGCTTAATTTGATTGATCGGGGTTGGAGTATCGATTCCATCAAAATTTAATTTATCCTCTGTTGGGTATTTTGAAGTTCTTTCCGGATGATTTTCTACAAGAAAAAGAGCGCTTCGAAGCGCCCATCGCAAACAATCGTCGTCGTTATTTGTTACGTTAATGCATGCTTTTTTATTTGTTATATAATCTGGTAGATCGATATAAGAACCTCCTCTTAAAGGTTGATATCTCGCAATAGTAATATTCATTTCTACGATACGATCTACTTCCCATCCAGAACCGTTTGATGTCCATTTTTCTAAAGCCTCTTGAATTTGTGAAAAAACGGTATTAAATATATTTTCAATGTCATCTAAATTGAATAAAACAATTTGCCTATTATTATGAAATCTTGGTTCAGCAAAATCAATTGTGCCGTCTAGGTTGTCTTTACGTAATTTAATACGTATATATATATCATAAACTTGTACGATGTAAATTCTTGTAAGTCTATACCAAACTTGAATCTAATCTTTGGTTTTACCGCTCCCCAAAAAATATTTAAATCTTTTTCTTTGCTATGATTCAGCGGAATGACCATTCTTTGTTCGTGTAAATATCTTCCACCGTTAATAGGAGGTTTAAATCTCAACTCGGGTTCTTGACCGTAAAACCTTTTAATAGCGGCGATATAATCTTTTTTTAACAACTGCGCTCGTCTACCCGCACCGCGTTCTGGCAGCTCAATATTTTCAGCAGCTATACGCTCTCTTAATTCATCTAAACGAAATTTAGATAATGGTTTTGGTTTATGTCGCCGTAAATAATGTTTTACACCTTTATAATATGCACGTTTATTAACTTTACCCTTGCTGTTTTGCACTAAAAAAATTGGTCTATGTGAGTGCGCAAAATCGTTCAATTCTGGTAATGTCCATTTTGATAAATATCTTCTTCTTCTTTCTTCATTTCTCTCCATTTATTATATAGCAAGATAATGTTAAGTCAATTTCTCACTTTTATAAGTTATAGAAAGTTAAATCATTTTCTAATTTTTATAAGTTATAAAAATAGTAAACCAAAATGTAATCTTTACATCTAGTACATTTGTGCTTTTGCTTTTGTACCCATACCACATTTCATACACGCGAGAGGAATAGATTTTCCACATTTAAGTTTCCATTTATGCAACCCGCAAAAATTCCCACCACATACACTAGCTTTTAAACATTTGTCTGTTTTACCAACTAAAAGCCATTCGCATGGAATAATCTCTTCAACCGGTAAAGCATTTAAATATTTACTAATACTAAATAAATAATCTATTTTATTTGGTTTACTATTCTTGCTAGATGCTCGTAATACCGTTATATTATTTACCTCAACATACTCTTTCAGTTGAACGACAGTATTTATCCAAAAATTTATCTTTGCCATCTTTACAATTAAGATACATAATTGTAAATCATTTTCTCAGTTTTTAGTGCTATTTTTTTTTTAAGACTGACTTGCTGAAAAACCATACGGCGTGTTAACACGTCCCCCGAGATAAAGACCAGCGGACATCAAGAAAAATCAGTGAATTTTTTTTTTCTTAAAATGAAGCCAAATTTTTTTTTTTTTAAAAATCCCCTACTACTACCCAGCAAATTTTAAGTATGACCTCATTTGACCTTTGTGACCTTTTTGACTTTTTTTTTTTTTTTTCAAAATCCCCTACTACTACCCAGCGATTTTCATCAATGGCAAGTTTTTGGAGGTGGCGGGGAACCGATATCTGACATACTACTCATCATATTCATAATCAACCGCGCCCCCATGGTCCCCCTCGCTCTCACTAACCCTAGACCCTGGGTAAAGTGCTTTCTGTAACGCTGACTAGTTATTTAGAAAAAAATGTAAAAATTGGGGAGGGGGGGGGGAACAGTTTGAATAAATATTTTCAAAAGTTGCTGATTATAATAAGCAACTTTGCCTATATATAGAATCAATTGATGATTATTATCGCCTGTACAAGTACACAAACTGTGATTAGACAAACAAATATACACGTTGGTGTAGGGAAACATTAAATCAATTATTTATCACCCGACGCAAGAATTTTACCAACCGATACATATCGAGGAACCCACTGCTATATAGGATTCTAGCCGGCCAATCGTCATCGGGCAAGCTCGGTGGTCGGGAGGTTAAAGACGTCTGCACTAGTCGCCTGCGTAGTTTTTTTACACACTCGAAAAGCACTGAGTATACAGTGCTGTACACACGTCGGTGTAGGGCATAATTAAATCAATTGTTTATCACCCGACGCAATTTCACCAACCGATACATTATGTAGTACGCCAACTAACCCCAAAATGGACACCATGCTCTGTATACATCATCATCATCATCATCATCATCATCATCATCATCATCATCATCATCATCATCATCATCATCATCATCATCATCATCATCATCATCATCATCATCATCATCATCATCATCATCATCATCATCATCATCATCATCATCATCATCATCATCATCATCATCATCATCATCATCATCATCATCATCATCATCATCATCATCATCATCATCATCATCATCATCATCATCATCATCATCATCATCATCATCATCATCATCATCATCATCAAGAGTGGTTGTTTTGTGGTTTGTCCAAATGTTTTTGCTCACCTTGTGGATTTGTTCATTTTGTTGTTTAAGTTATTATGTGGTTTGGCTCATTATGAACTTTGAACTGCATATAACTTATGATTTGGGGTAAATTTTTGACTATTTGCCACACTTTACGTAAGAAGGCAGAAAGCACAATTTTTACACATATTGATCTCCATATTTTTAAGAGTCACCAGAAGCATGTTCAATATACATTCTTTCATTTTACTCTTTTTCACAATATTGGCCCATTTTTCATTATGTGGAATGGCAAAATGTTCTTGATGGATGGGCAAGGGTTCTTTATTCTTTAATTTTCACAAAATGTCCTCTCTTACCAAAAATTTACCTCTTGTTTTTGTTGCTTTTTATTGATATGCATAGGACACACCTTGTGTTAACTAATTTAAGTGAAAAACAGTTGGGTTGATTATGTCATTGTATACAAAAAATATTTTTTTGTTCCTATGATTTATCATTGGAAACCACATAATGAGAAATATTCAATGGACAAATGTGCATTAATATCAAACCTCATTCTAAATGCAATCAAAGGGGGTTGTGGTGGCACAAGAACCCACCCGAACCCACGCTCAGGGCCCGTGGATTTCTGTAGTATTTGTATTTTATTTTACTTTTTTTTAAAGCGGCAAGATCTGACTGAACAAAGTGCCCTGTTACAAAGAAGCCTGGTTTAATTTTTAGAGAACACTTTTGACCCCCCCCCCCGCTCCACTCTGAAAATCAATCCTGGGTGTGACACTGACAGTATATTTAACGGTTGTAAAGACATGACACACAACACAAGTTAAAAACACATTTGTGTAAATACATATTTTTTTCTGATCATTGAAATTTTAACTTTTATTCACATAACAGATCAAGTCAACAATCAAGTATTGTGGTTACATATTTCTAACTACAAAACATGTTTATTTTGCATCTATGGAAGCAAATAGCTGCCACATGAATACAGAAAAATCTGACTATACTTTCAGATTTACCATGTACATACACGATAGTTATCTTGTGTACATACATACGGAGCTCTGGAATAGCCATCCTACTTATTGAGATTCCGAGATAATTTATCTCAGGATGAAGACATCCTGAAAATCTTTTTTATCGGGAAGTCATCATCTTGCTGTTTTGATGTCGTTATCCTGTGATAAATTATCTCGGGAAGTCGTCATCCTACTTTATCTTTCAGGATGTTGTCACCCTGAGATAAATTACGTCAGGATCCTAACAATCGGATGGAACTTCCAGAGCTCCGTACATACACGGTACAAGAGGGAATTTATTTTTTATTCATGTGGTTGCTGTACAATGTAATGGTGCATCAACATTTAATTTCAGTTGAATCTAAACCTTATTGTAAACATTCAGATAGTAATTATTGAAACATGGTTAACAATAACAAGTTTACAGCTTTCCAGGAAATAACTCTTTTTTCTTCACATTTTAGTAGGCCTACAGGCGCAGTTCTTATTTACCTAACATTTTTCGGGAGTTCCTCAAAACGTTGTTCCATAAAACACAAGTATATATACTGTGGTTATATAAGTTTTCAAGCAGCAACAGCAGCAGCACCTTGTTTTGCATCACCATTTAATTTAAGTTGAATCTAAACATCTGAACATTCATGAAACACAGTTAGAAATTACAAGTTTACTGTTTTCCAGTAAATGACTGTTGTTTTCTCACCCGATATTTTTTGGGAGATGGCTCAAAACGTTTCATTCAAAATGTTTATTACAGTTTGTATCAATAACAAAAAATAAATAATTGTGTTACTGTGTGCTGGCATTTTCCCAGCGTGTATAGGCCCCTATATATAAACAATAATATTAAATAAATGTAAAAAAAAAAAAAAAAAAAGTAAACAAATTAATTTATAAATAGCATCTAGAGGGGGCTTTTTACTTTATTTACCTCATGTGCAATTGGCCACGCCTGTTTTTATTGCATTTGCACTGTATTTCGCCCTTGGTAGCTGTATTGCCATTTTAATTCACTTAAATAAAAAACAATAGTAAAAGTCAAATGTTGTATTTCACTTTCATCTGTAATGTATATATAACAAGAAAAAGTAAGTGGTTTTAAACAATCTATTGTTCAAAATCAGAGTCAGCTAATTTAACTTTTTGAATGAAGAATCTCTTTAAACAAAATGACTAAATTAAATTCACTGATTCCATAAAATTATATAGATAATAGTAAATTCCTTCAAATTAATTAAGCCCAACATTTTCCCTAATTTGTAGAAATTCTACCAGCACAACTGATGGCTAGGCATTTACAATAGACCGATCCATTAAGCCCCGCCCATCATAGCAACTGCCTAGTAATAGTACTCGTGATAACAACTCGTGTGTCTCTGCCCCTCGATCACGTCACCCGGTGCTACTGATCACGCCACTCAGTGCTACTGACCGGCTGACAACTGCACACATGACAGTGCATACACATCACGTTGTAATGTACGATGACAGAATGCAATAATGGCGGCGGGTTGTTTACATTTTGCAATGGGATTTTATTGTGTCGGAATTTTGTCAGACTTTTGGTGGCGTAGTCACGGCTGTGATCGGCCAATATGTTAAGGGATGGGGCTCTGGGCTTAATGGATCGGTCTATTGAGATACAGGTTGCTGCAAGGTACTAAGTATACAAGTACTTAAGACTAGTTTTATTAAGAGATAAACCAACATTTAAGAGGCTAATATGGATTTACTTGATAAAAAAATTAAATTAGTTAATTTTTAAAATTGCTTGTATTATGCACTGTTCCTTTAAAAAAGATTATCTCAAAGCATATGTGATAATTTTTGAAATTGACAATGATACTATGGTTTTTGAACTGTCCAAAGCTGTACAACATTTAAATTGAAAAATTAAATCCAATGAACTAAACATCATTCAATGGGACCCAACAGAATCCCATATTCCAATGCGAATTTTCTCCTGGGCTATAACCATTAAGTGGAGAAAATGATGGTTGTTAGCGTAAAATACTGTGGTAAGCAGCGCCAGCCCATGACGTCATGTGCAAGGGATCTATAGCACTTAGGTAAACAAAAATAAATAACAAATAAAAAGTAAAGCCCCTCATTTTCTTCAAACTCTTGCAAAAAAAAAAAACCTAACAAAAGCTTGCCTCAAACAATTTCTCAACTTCCTGCTTCTCTTTATTGAGCTGTGATGCTGCTATCTTTATGAGGGCTTCTGGAAGCAGCACCTTCAAAATGTAGTCCAGCCGCTGTTAACAAAAACAGGTAGTGTTAATGCTGTACACATTAGCGGATCCAGGGGGGGCTAAGGGGGCTGTAGACCCCCCCTAAAATCGTTTTAAAAAAAATTAAAGGGGAGGGGGAGGGGGAGAATGCATTCCCACAGTATGCGGGATATACATAAGGAGGTGACCTACTTTGTACTGTACAAACCGTTGTGCATAGGAAGTGGCGGCACCCTTTGTAGTTCTGAAAAATAATTGTTTTTGATTCTCAGCCCCCCCTAAAACAAATTCTGGATCCGCCCATGGTACATGCATACCCTTTGTAATTTTTCAAGAATTTGTTTGTGGAAAGGGGCTTGGGCTACATATGTTGGTTGTATTATATCTTCAAAGGGTGGCAGAGTACAACATTAAAACATTGTTGAACTGATGTTGAAAAACAGGAAACCAGGACTTGGCTCATTGGGGCCTTGATTGTCTTTACTTGCTTAGTATTTGGCCTTGGAGTGACACAGAAGTTAGTGGAAAAAGCAAGTATAGATCTTCAAGCATAATTGTAATCCACTGTGTTTTGATGAATTGCTTGGAAGGTTTTAACCAGTAATCAGTGTCCAAATTTGCATGAGTTCAAATTGTTCACTTACAATACTTTTTCAAGTAAATGACATTAAAACTGGGTGTCCAAATTCTTTTTTTTATATAAAAAATAAATACCATTAAAAAATGTCTGACTGACGTACACTATGATTGCCTCAGACTTGGACCCAAAACTCTATAATTTTGTTTATATATTTTAGTGAAGAACTAAATCTCTCGATGTTAGTTGTGGCACAAGGCAATGACTAACCTCCGTATCATTGTCAGGGCAGAATACCTTAACAACAGCATCTGCAACTGTTTCGTACTGCCCTTCAGTGAACGGCCCTTTCTTAGACTCATACTGAAGTTGTGCTGTAGGCAAAGATGATAATGGCATATGATGATAATACACTCACTGTGATGACATGTTTTTAACTGTTTCTTACTGATTGGGGCTTACTGATTCTACTCCCTATTTTTACCTCTGTTTTACTTTGTAAAACTTTAATAATGCAGCCATGTTTCTTTATAGTGCTCGTTGTTTTACAGTTTTTGGACCTCGACTGGGAAGTGGACCCTCACCCAAGGGGATCCCTTGGTGGGGTAATTGTTTGGTGTGGTCTTAAAGGATGCCTCAGTGCTGTTATACCCATCAATCTCAACTACTGTTTCCCTCCTTATCTATCCTTTTCAGCATCCATTTAGTTTAAACAACCATCTAAAGTCCCGCCCTATTACACGTGTAAACCTAACTTGATGAAATGTTCTCAGATTAATTTCTTGACAACTAGACATTTAGAATGAATGTACTCTCCAAAGAAAACAAGATAACTTCATTCCTTTCAAATAAAAATTACTCACTCAATCTGTACAACTAAAGCCAATAAGCGGTGCTTACCTCTTGATTGTCTCCCCTGTTTATATAACTTGTGCCTTCTGCAAGTTGTATCCTGCATATATATATACAAGTTGTGATAACATAAGGAAAATGTGTTGATAATGTGTAGCATGATTCATATTCCACTATGCACCGAGCATGGTATCTGTTAAATATGCAATTGACAATTAGTTGCAACATCAATTTCAGTCACTTAGTTTATAAATATGGGGAACATTTAATAACATTTATGAAATTGTTAACTTTGTTTTGCTGCACTAAATCCTATGGGTGAAACAAATACATCTTGTACGAGCTCATCAGCCTCATAGCACATGGGTCACATAAACCATGGAGGAAACCATGCATAAACTAGCCTGCAATACTTATCCTTGTTCCACTTTGATATAACAAAATGCCGCTTACCATGCCTAGGTAAATATTCTTCAGGTACTGTTTATGTTGCATAACAGCATCTGTAAGCTTGTCATCATCCAAAGCCTGGAGGCTGGAGCTGTTGATGAATACAAATTAGTTATTTAAAAGTGTTAGTTGAGTACTTAAGGTTATTATTTCTACAGAAAGAGTATATGAAAACAAATTATAAATAACCATGTAGTGATGCGGATTTACCGCTTTTACGGAGTATAACGATCCAGATCCAGAGATAATAATCACACCTTCAACTTTGAAGGAGTCTTGCCAATCTCGCCAAAAGCCACATGTACCACTGCTGTTTGTGTTTTTTATTTGAACGTTACAAGAAATAATAGTCTGAGATCAATAACAAGCTGCATAGTACAATGCTCCAAATTAACAGTGTACATAAACACCACCATTTCAAAATCAAAGAAATATTTGTACTGTACCTTGGATCTGAACTTGAAATTGTCGATTTTGTAGAATCTAAGAAATACAAGAATCTCATTGGTGTGAACAAAGAAAAATTAACTAGTGGGATTCGAACCTACGGATTAATTTAAATTGTGCCCAGTCATCCCTTGTGGTTTATTACATGAAATATATAAGAATAGTTAAATCTGAAAATTTAGTTTTTAATGATTAATTCCTTGAGCAACAAAATTTAAACAAATAGTTTGCTATTTACAAACAGGTCTGAAGGTGGTATTGACAAAATGTTAAACAAACGTCTTTAAAACTGTTTATTCTTGTTAACACGATGCAGCTAAACCATTTCATGTGCACATAACAAACAACAGATGTATTGGATCATCCATACTTATGTTCCCAGTGGTGGAATTGTTCACACTGCAAATAAAGTGATGATTTTTATTTATGCTTGAAGTGAAAGTATTAAATACCTTGAGCTTCGCTCTCTTTCTTGGCCAATATCTCAAGCATACTGCGTAGCTTGTCTGCGATCTGCTTCCTTTGAAACTTCTGTGCAATCAGCTTGTCTGATTCTCGGATCACATCAGCCTAAATTTTAGTAAAAATAAGTTTCTAAAACAAGATGGCTACAACTTTATCAACACACATGTCAAGACAGTCAATATTGCCTGTTCTGTTCTGGAATGCCCTTTGTGACAAAACTGTTTTGTCACGCATGGGTTACCCTAAAATAAAGTTACTTGAGTGTGCTACTATGCATAAAGATAATTGGTATATATCGTCATACTTACAATTCTGGTTAGCGCAGCCCCTGGTTCTTGTGACTTCACCTTGTGATATACCTCCAGGAAAAATGCCTTCTGTTTTTCTGTGAAAATTGTTCCAGGATGCTTTGATTTACCATAAAAAGCAAGTAGCTGCAAAGAAATGAAAACAATGTTAATAATCACTATTGGCAATTTGCAAGGTTGAGCAAGATTTTTTTTTCATCTTTCTCAGCTGACAGGTGGTTATGTGCTGCCCAAAAATTCAAATGGTATGATACAAGTGTTGATTACCACTATTATTAAAGGAAAACCATCATCAAAATGAATAATACAATGGACTTTCAGAAACAAAACCAGGAACTTGAACAACAAGTTTACAAGCAACTCCTTCTGCTGACAATATGTGAACAAAAAAAGGGTATCAAGCTTAAAAGCCAATTAAGTGCGTCAAAACATCAGATTTGAATGGATGTGGACAAACTTACGGAGTGTGCTGAAATTGCAGCGGTACTAGATGCAGAAACTTCATCCTACAATAAAAACAAAATATAAAATACATTCCCGAGACAGTTTAGTTGATCTGATTGGTTAAAACCTCATCATGTCTATTTATTGACGGTATAGACCGGTTGGGATTTTATGCATGAAACTTATGTTGCAATCACCTGGTGCATTAAGGTGGACATGCGCTATACCCACACGCGCTTGGAAACCAATGAACATTTTGATCACATGATGAGATTGTTTATGCAGTTTAAAGCCAGCTTGCTTCGCATAATACGCGCGACTGCTTAAAATTGTTTGATGAAATTTACGTATGGAGGAGAATGTAGTTGAATCTACATCAGATAAGATTTATGACCATTTAAACTTTATTCTCTATAAAAAGATATGTATGAATGGGAAAAAATCT
This sequence comes from Zoroaster sp. YZ-2022, assembly GCA_029582265.1. Taxonomy (NCBI): domain Eukaryota; kingdom Metazoa; phylum Echinodermata; class Asteroidea; order Forcipulatida; family Zoroasteridae; genus Zoroaster; species Zoroaster sp. YZ-2022. Next base: position 24,639,007 of record CM055828.1, on the reverse strand, counting down.
GTGATGAGAAAGGCTATACCGTCTGGTAAATGACCAGATAGGGGTTTAATGCAGTTAATTGCCATGCGGTACAGACCGGCTCATCACTTTTAACCCCTAAATAACAAACATGCAGCTGAGTTTGCCATACTGGGACAAGTTATTTCCAAGCCTGTTATTCATCAGTTTCTGATTTTAGAAACATACATGGTTTGATTGTACTTCAAGATCTGGTCTACATTTTAATATGAAATCATTTATAGTTTTTTGTTTGATGTTTTTTATATAATATTGTAAAACAACAGCAAAGTTATAATTAAAAACAGTGCACAGCCTCATATGATTTGACCAATTTGTCATTTTACCTTGGATGATGAAGGTTCTTTGGAATCTGGACTTTCCCTGACCTGCAATTCATACATAATTTTTAAATTTTCAATTAGCATGTAGGGGTAAGTCGGTAAATAAGTATTTCATAGTCTGTGTACATGACTGCTTTACTTAGTCTCCAACAGTCTAATGAAACATAAGTCTAATGAAACATAAGTCCGTTGTCAATTCAATTGCATGGACATTGGTTATCATGAAGCCTGAAACACACATTTATTATTCCTTATTTCACCTCTCAAACTATGACGGCGACATCAATAATAAGTCATTTTGTGTAACAAATCTGCAAACAGTCTTTCTTAATAGGCTTTATTACTATGTGATTACCTGGCAGCTTGTATCTGCATCTTTCTGGTTGGGGCAGGTCTGTGATGGTTCAGCCTGTAAATCAATATACAAAAACAGAGAAATACTCTTTGATACCAAAACTAACCAATACCTTTATTCATTTGTCCCATCTTCCATCCGTATGCTTGATGATTAGCCCCGGTTGTGCCAGCAACTCCCGTCTTTATCTAAAGACTAATTTATATTTCATAATGTTTAATTATCCTCTTTTGTCTAACTACTTAATTTATTGATCTAATATTTATAATTTAATTATTTGTTTATTCATTACGGTTTATTATTATCTAAGGGAACTAGGCTTGGGCGACTCCAACATTTTTGGAGTCCACTCCGACTCCATGTAAGAATCGCAATTCCGTAAGGAATCTACTCCAAAATTCCTGTACATTGAAATAGGCCTATTGTCTGGACCGGCGGACTTTTGGCGACATAAAAATTGAATGGCAGTCTAGCAGGTCTCTCACTAGTTAACTGTTGTAGCAGCAGTTGTGCGTCTCTGTTTGGTCTCATCCGGGTACCTCAGAACAGAAAGTTGCTGCTTGCATCATTTATTTTTAGAAACGAAAGGGGTAATTCGCATCAGAATCGCCAGTTGATTCTTGGAATCGGTAGCTAATGGGAACGCCCACAAAAATAGGCCACTTGTTGGTTGATTCCACCACCAACGTCACATGCATTACACAAATACTCATGAACCAAAGAAGACATTCATTTTGTGGACTAAACAGTTTAATTGATAAAGAACAACTGTCCTCTTGAATAGGTCATGAATATACGTAATGGTGACATTGGTAGTGGAATCTACACTGTACCAAGTGATCATTTTAAGGCCATTCCCCAAAGATATTATTTTTAAAGAAAATAAATAAATTAAAAATCTACAGGGAGCCGCTGAATGTTTTTATCAGATTTAATTATTTTTAATAATTATTAGGTATAACATCAAACCATGAATAATGAGTAAGACACTCAATACTCAACCTTTCCAGCCAAAAATAGTCAACTTACATGTTCAGACATCCTTCTTCCAGCACCATCCTACAAATACAAACATACATGTAGAAGTATGATTGACGTATGCACACAATAATCTGATGTATTTGAAATTTAAAAACCAATTGGCTTTTTAAAACAGATTTTTTTCCCCCATCTAATAAAAGATTCAAGTAGGGGTCAATGCCAACAGTACAGACAAATATTTTGTGAACAACATATTTTCACAAAAACTGTAGGCTAAATAAAAACAGGCAATTTCTACGGAAGCATATAGCTGCCACAGAACTTAAAATAAAAAAAAACCTCTTACCGTGTACACAGACAATAACTCTGAGTTTCTTTGAATATTTTTGATCAAGCAGGGGTGCGGAAGGGCAAACTTGCCCGTGGGTGGATTCCACTCACAAAAAAATAATTCAATTATCCAAATTATCAAACCTTGCAGAGGAGGGCTGACAGTAAACTGCATGCCTTGATCTTCTCTCTCGTATCCTGGGAAGCTACATAGTAATCATGTTGAGTTGTTGGCTGATGGGCCATCAGACCTGCCACTTGATCTGCCTCCTTTGATTCAAGTTCTCCAACAACCTGAAACCAATGTTACTAATTATCAAAAGGCCCATTACCAAAATCAACAACTATGCTAAAAGAATTAAGGAAATTTGTCCTTTATGCTTTAAAACCTATTATACACACCTACAAAACCAGACAAACAATGTTTACAATGAGGACAACAGTTCTATATGTGATTGATGACTAAAATGTTACTGTTCTTTTCTACAGAGACATGAAACAAGTGGTAAAAAAAATCACTGCCAAAGCCGTTTTCAAGAAGCAGCCCAAAACAGCTATTTAACTACCAGTAAATGTGCAAGCATTTTTGTTTCAATTAATCGATATCTAGGAGGAAAATCATTGAAGGTTATTTATGTGCTTTTTGGTTTAAATTTTTTTCCATATAACATGCATGCATCTCTCACATTTATCAGTATCAGTGAGCTGTGAATACCTTTCCAAAGTATCAAAATGTAGCAGCAATAGACAGATGGCAACAAGGCCCAATTTCATGGCGCTGCTTACCCCAGCATTCTGTGCTTATGGGCTCCGTTCTCTGCATAAAGGGTTAGCGCCGAATTTCTACGCTTGCTTAGCAAGCAAGAAATCCTTAGTTACAAGCGAATATTATCTGCTAGTACGCATACATTAGTGTGGAATTTTCAGCTAAAGTAAATGCCGATTTTTCACTTGTGGTAAGCAGAGCCATGCAGTTTAAAAATGTGTCCACATGAATGGCAGAATATGTCCATCCCACATACCTTGGTTGCTGCCGTCTTTCGGAGTATTGTAGCCCCACATTTCCCAGGCATTCCCATGGAGTGCCAGGTTTCATCCACCACTCTTGTGACCTTGTAGATACACCGTCCGTTTGTTGCAATAAACAAGGGTGAATCTCGTCCTTTGATGATGCCCTCTATAAATGATACAAGTTATATATAAATCCTAGTTTAGAATACGATGTATATTACATTGGTTGTTTGGCAGTATTGTAGCTAGTTGAGTCACCTGGGTCGAGTCCAAGTCACTTGTTTAAGTCATGTGACTCAAGTTGGACTTGAGTCCAAGCCAGGGACTTGATTCATACAACTCTGTTGTTTGGCAATTCTGGCAATAATAACACTAACCTGGACACCCGCGGGATGCCGGGCGTGCATATCTGACATAGAAACTGAGCTGTTTCTCCAAATCATCACTGAGGACAACTGTGGCTGGTCCATTTCTTTCTGTTTTGTGCTTGGAAACCTGGATGATGATTACATAAGTCTGAATTGTTTCTTTCATGTTAATTCATTTTTTTTGAAAGACATCTTGAAAATTATGAAATATGACCAGCTGCACTGCACAGAATGACAAATATTTAACAAAGCTAAGTGAAAGGAAGACATTTCATTTCTTTTTTGAAATATGGTCTGCATGAAGGAAAAAACCTACGAAAGAGATAAAATGTAATAAACATACTGGGTTAATAAATGTAGATTATCTCCACCAATATGCAAAGTGTACTATAGGCTACCAACACAATGCCTTTTTATGACTTACTGTGAATGTATGAACATCTTCAAATGTATCTGGTGCCACAGAGCGCTTTCGATCCATGAACTCCCCAAGTGTAGCATTTTGTATTACACCTGCACGTGGTGCTTGGTTCAGGACGATTTTCATTATTATCAGGTTTCGCAGTCGCTGTACGAGTGGCCACGTCAGCTGGTTAGCTATTTATTTGCCAAAAAGAAAAGTGGAGGGGATTTCATTATTATTAGTGGGTGGCATAGCAAAAATATTTGCAAGTACTGTACATTTTGTGATAAAGCACCAAATTTGGTACAGATATATAAATCCAGACATTGGGGCATCACGGATTGTGGGATGAATTAGCTCTTCAGGGCCATTTTTTTTTCATTACACTGTGCACAAACTGGGAAAATAAACAATGGCCATGAAGAGATAATTCATTCCACAATTAGCGATGCCCCAATATCTAGAAAGTATTAAGTCTAACTGTGTCAATTAAATTTGTTACTTTTTATCACAAAATGCACAATAGGTTTGTTATGTCGCCCACACACAGCGAAAAAATCCCCATTAGACATGTACCACGGATAGTCACTGTGCGCCACGAAACGTAGCACGGTGCTGATTGGTCGGCTCCTGAGCTTGTGACGTCACAGACACGCGTTGGCAAGTGAATGCAAACTCGCATACCACATGGCCAGCAGTGACGTCCTATTTTTTACCCAGTTCTGAGAGTTCCAATCAACCCTACTTTAGTCCTACAGTCCCTTTAAACAGACATGTAAACTTACCTGCTGACTGACACAATTGCTTCAACTCAGTTTCTGCCTTGTCAAGAAATTCTCTGATATATTTTCCATCTATGATTATATCTAGAGTTAAAGAATAATAATTCTTTTATTTATTTGTTTTTGTCAAGATAAAACATTCAAATTATCATTGCTTGGTCTACCAGCAGCCTGAATGGATGATATAATGAATGCAAACAATCTTAAACAATGAATATTAAGCTGCATTATTTAGCAATTATTTGCAGACACAAGCTACATGTATATCATACTGAGAGCATCCTTGTACAATGCTCAAATTTCGGTTCATTTTAGGAGCATTTTTCTATTACATTCTAATTTTGTTCTCATTCACACAAAGAGATTTAATTATTATTACCAGGATTCAAACAACTTATTTCTGTTTTAAATTCAGAGCGTCAAATTTATAAACAAATTACTCACCATTGATTTTTGATTTTACTTCTGACTGCCGGGCAACTATACCAGGGCGCATGCTCTTCATAAAATCATCAGTCACGGTTTGGGTCTTTAGAAGTGTTGTGCTGGAGACATTTAGTACTTTCAACATGCAATCAAAAATGGTGAGGTAATGGCAAAGCCTCCTTACTGCGAAGAGGTAGCTGTGGATAGTTTTGGCTTGCTTACCATTGGCAGAAAGGGTCAGCACTATCCTGATTTTAGGGGGAAATGCACAAAAATTTAATTGATTAGGTTTTGTATGAGTTATATGTGACATATAGAATACAGTTAAGACGTGGAGGCAAGGCTTTTGTGGTCCATGCGGATAGGCTCAAGCCGTATGAGGGTGAAGCCCTAGAGCCATGGACTTATCAGCCTAAGCGAGTAGTGGAAAGTCCCAGAGGTGACAAACATGAGGATGTTTGGAAGAAGGGGCATGGTAATAGTGAGGAAGTGAGTGAAGGGACAGATGAGGGGGTTGAACCTACTGTAGGTTCCGAAACTGGTCCAAGTGATGTAGTTAGTGATCAAGTTGTGGTAGACCACACGGTGGAAGTTGTACATGATGAGGAGAAGACCCCCATGAGGTATCCGAAAAGGGAACGTAGGCTCTCTGCGAGGTACCGTTTGTAAGGTTGATAATGTTGATAAACTTAAAGTTTGGTTTGTTTCATTTCTTGCTACAGGAAATGGTTGTCGCGTGTTTTAATTGCAAGGACACCTTTACATCCAAGCAAGGCTTGTGGCGCCACCAGAGGGTTGTCCATGGTTCGCCCCGATATCTGCACTGTAGAAGATGCAGCTACAAAGATAAGAGGCGTGATAACTTTAGGAGGCACTATAAGGGGTGTCACCCTGAACACCAAGTTGAGTATGCTGCCATCCAGTCAAGATTAGAGGAAGAACCTCATGGAGGTTTGCCTGTCCTTGATGGACCGAAAGATGGTAGTGGCATGACACTACCCATCTCCATCGAACGGTCAGCTCTGGTCGGCCGACTAGCTCGTGAGCCAGCCAGGACGTCTTCGGCTCCAGCAACAGTCAGCAGGCCACCCACAACCTCCAAGACCCCAGCAGCAGACAACCCAGCACCCCAAAGCCCAGCTGTCATCAGTCTCTCCCCAACTCCCATGTCACCTCTACGGGCCCCGAAGTCACCCTCAATCCGCCTGACAGGGAAGCCTCGCTCTATGCTGGACCTAATGAGAAAGGTGCCAAGAAGCCCAAGCGTTCCTCCTGAGACGTCGTCAGAATCGGAGCCACCCCTGCGCCCCGTCCCAGTGGTGGGCACTGATTGCGATGAGGAAGGGGTCAACTTGGCGCCGCCCACTAAGCAGTCACGACTTGCTAGCATCGAGGAGACTGTCTGCCGGAAGACGTACCTGGATGGGAGATTGGTTCATCAAGAAAACACTCAGCGAGCTTTCCTGAAGCCGGTGGACCCGAGTCTGTACACCTTGGACGCCTGAGGAAACCAGCCATTTCCAAGATGTAGTTTCAACCATCTTTAATCTTGCCATTAATAACTTTGAATCAGTGCAGTACTTCGTTAAATTCATATTTTGATTGTTGTTAAATTTCAGAGGTATATTTGTGTTGAGGCTGTTAAATTTTTTAAAGACTCCAGAGTTTGTAGTCCTATATTTTTGTATTTCATAAAGTTTTCTAAAAGATTTGTTGCAGTTTATATTTTGTTATTGTGTTCCTTAAGAGAAAAACCAAAGACACTTAATTTTGTTGTATAAATATATCACTAATGTACCTCGTTAGGAATGAGGTTGATTTTATTATTGTGTAGATAATTAAATGGTAATCCTCCCAGTAGGAGTAAGTTTTGTATTTCCAATGTATAAATAAAGCAGTAAGTGTACCTCATTGGGTATGAGGCTTACTGTATTTTTGTATGTAAATAAGATGGAAGTTGGGTATACCTCACCAGCCGTGAGGATAACTTTTTGTTTAAATGTTACAAGCACTAGTCTTGAGGTAGTAAACCTCACATGTTTTCTAATGTGTTTTTTGTAGGTTTTATTTAAATATCCCTGTTCCTTAGGTTTTATTTGTTTAAGCTGTTTGGACCGGGACGGTCCAAGCTTAGCTGGGGCCTGTGTGACGGAACAGGGGCAAGTCTAGTCCGGCCTAGTGGACTGTTGCGAGTTTACTGCGTCTTTCGCCAGCGACGCTATGCGCCGGTCTGCGTTGCGTGGGGTCTGCGCCGGGTAGTTAAGCTGCAGCACTGGCGGGGTCGGAGGGCAGTCGGAGATTAGAGTTCAATAGGGGAACCGTGCTATTTTGACGCGTTTATCGCTGTGATTTGTCGCTTGACTGGCTGGGCCGTGTGTGGGATTGTGTGCGTTCAGTGTGTAAGCTGGAACTGCGGAACTCCCTGAGTCGCCGACAGCTAGCTGCGGGTAGAGCGAGGTAATATAACTTTTGGGAAGGCTGAGGAGCATAGTAGGGTTGAGGATTACATGCTGTTTGTAGTACACCTCTGGTGGGATTGACGGCTGGATTGTATTCCTATTACCTTTGTGCTTGCTAACCCGGTGAGGTTCATTGGTTGTAGCGCTCTGGGTTCCTGTGAGGGTTATGGTAATCCTCTGGTGTAATAAACCCCGTTAGATAATCTGTTACCGATATTTCACTGGTAATTGCTCTAGTTCCATTGAGGTATAATCATTCCCTAGGCGGTGGTACATTTCCACCAAAACGAACTGCCACTTGGCTTAGTCCGCCGTTCGTTAATTATCCCCCCCCCCTTGTGTTCGGGTAGCCGCTCACCCATGCGCAAGGTTAATAAATATTTTTGTTGGATAATAGGCGCTGGTCGGTGGCCCTGGTTCAATAAGATCAGTCCCTTGGGTTCCCCCCGGCGTCCAATAATAAAAACGCCACATCATCATCATCATCATCATCATCATCATCATCATCATCATCATCATCATCGTCATCGTCATCATCATCATCATCATCATCATCATCATCATCATCATCATCATCATCATCATCATCATCATCATCATCATCACCTTGCGCACGGGTGAGCGGCTACCCGAACACAAGGGGGGGGGGATAATTAACGAACGGCGGACTAAGCCAAGTGGCAGTTCGTTTTGGTGGAAATGTACCACCTTCTAGGGAATGATTATACCTCAATGGAACTAGAGCAATTACCAGTAACCTCAATCAACCTCACAAGGATACAGTGTTACCAAAGACAGTAATTAAATGGTTTATTCTGATCAATGATTCTTTTATAAAGTCTTGTATCAATTACAATGGCAAAGATAAGGTAAACCTCACCTCGTTGCCTTCTTTAAATACAATTCAATAACTTTATATACACAATCCTCACAATAGACCTCAGTGAGAATAACCTCGTGGTAAACCTCACCACGAATCTTAAAACCAGTGTACCTCAACTAGGCTAGCTCACTGCCAGCCTAGCCCTGTAACAGGTATACCTCACAACAGGTTATAATATTAACCACAATACAGATCAAGTGAAATATCGGTAACAGATTATCTAACGGGGTTGATTACACCAGAGGATTACCATAACCCTCACAGGAACCCAGAGCGCTACAACCAATGAACCTCACCGGGTTAGCAAGCACAAAGGTAATAGGAATACAATCCAGCCGTCAATCCCACCAGAGGTGTACTACAAACAGCATGTAATCCTCAACCCTACTATGCTCCTCAGCCTTCCCAAAAGTTATATTACCTCGCTCTACCCGCAGCTAGCTGTCGGCGACTCAGGGAGTTCCGCAGTTCCAGCTTACACACTGAACGCACACAATCCCACACACGGCCCAGCCAGTCAAGCGACAAATCACAGCGATAAACGCGTCAAAATAGCACGGTTCCCCTATTGAACTCTAATCTCCGACTGCCCTCCGACCCCGCCAGTGCTGCAGCTTAACTACCCGGCGCAGACCCCACGCAACGCAGACCGGCGCATAGCGTCGCTGGCGAAAGACGCAGTAAACTCGCAACAGTCCACTAGGCCGGACTAGACTTGCCCCTGTTCCGTCACACAGGCCCCAGCTAAGCTTGGACCGTCCCGGTCCAAACAGCTTAAACAAATAAAACCTAAGGAACAGGGATATTTAAATAAAACCTACAAAAAACACATTAGAAAACATGTGAGGTTTACTACCTCAAGACTAGTGCTTCTAACATTTAAACAAAAAGTTATCCTCACGGCTGGTGAGGTATACCCAACTTCCATCTTATTTACATACAAAAATACAGTAAGCCTCATACCCAATGAGGTACACTTACTGCTTTATTTATACATTGGAAATACAAAACTTACTCCTACTGGGAGGATTACCATTTAATTATCTACACAATAATAAAATCAACCTCATTCCTAACGAGGTACATTAGTGATATATTTATACAACAAAATTAAGTGTCTTTGGTTTTTCTCTTAAGGAACACAATAACAAAATATAAACTGTAACAAATCTTTTAGAAAACTTTATGAAATACAAAAATATAGGACTACAAACTCTGGAGTCTTTAAAAAATTTAACAGCCTCAACACAAATATACCTCTGAAATTTAACAACAATCAAAATATGAATTTAACGAAGTACTGCACTGATTCAAAGTTATTAATGGCAAGATTAAAGATGGTTGAAACTACATCTTGGACATGGCTGGTTTCCTCAGGCGTCCAAGGTGTACAGACTCGGGTCCACCGGCTTCAGGAAAGCTCGCTGAGTGTTTTCTTGATGAACTAACTTCCCATCCAGGTACGTCTTCCGGCAGACAGTCTCCTCGATGCTAGCAAGTCGTGACTGCTTAGTGGGCGGCGCCAAGTTGACCCCTTCCTCATCGCAATCAGTGCCCACCACTGGGACGGAGCGCAGGGGTGGCTCCGATTCTGACGACGTCTCAGGAGGAACGCTTGGGCTTCTTGGCACCTTTCTCATTAGGTCCAGCATAGAGCGAGGCTTCCCTGTCAGGCGGATTGAGGGTGACTTCGGGGCCCGTAGAGGTGACATGGGAGTTGGGGAGAGACTGATGACAGCTGGGCTTTGGGGTGCTGGGTTGTCTGCTGCTGGGGTCTTGGAGGTTGTGGGTGGCCTGCTGACTGTTGCTGGAGCCGAAGACGTCCTGGCTGGCTCACGAGCTAGTCGGCCGACCAGAGCTGACCGTTCGATGGAGATGGGTAGTGTCATGCCACTACCATCTTTCGGTCCATCAAGGACAGGCAAACCTCCATGAGGTTCTTCCTCTAATCTTGACTGGATGGCAGCATACTCAACTTGGTGTTCAGGGTGACACCCCTTATAGTGCCTCCTAAAGTTATCACGCCTCTTATCTTTGTAGCTGCATCTTCTACAGTGCAGATATCGGGGCGAACCATGGACAACCCTCTGGTGGCGCCACAAGCCTTGCTTGGATGTAAAGGTGTCCTTGCAATTAAAACACGCGACAACCATTTCCTGTAGCAAGAAATGAAACAAACCAAACTTTAAGTTTATCAACATTATCAACCTTACAAACGGTACCTCGCAGAGAGCCTACGTTCCCTTTTCGGATACCTCATGGGGGTCTTCTCCTCATCATGTACAACTTCCACCGTGTGGTCTACCACAACTTGATCACTAACTACATCACTTGGACCAGTTTCGGAACCTACAGTAGGTTCAACCCCCTCATCTGTCCCTTCACTCACTTCCTCACTATTACCATGCCCCTTCTTCCAAACATCCTCATGTTTGTCACCTCTGGGACTTTCCACTACTCGCTTAGGCTGATATGTCCATGGCTCTAGGGCTTCACCCTCATACGGCTTGAGCCTATCCGCATGGACCACAAAAGCCTTGCCTCCACGTCTTAACTGTATTCTATATGTCACATCGGACAGTCGCTTGACCACCAAGTAAGGTCCTTCCCAACGAAGCTGCAACTTCGGGGACCTACCCTTTTTCTTCAATTTGTTGAAGAGCCAGGCAAACTGGCCTTCCTTCAACCCTTCACCATGCACCTTCCGGTCATAATTTCGCTTCTGCCGTCTGGCACTCCGCCTGAGGCACTCCCTCGCTCGGGTATGGGCCTCTTGCAGATTGTGCCTTAAAGCTTCTGCAAAATCCGTCCGCACTCTGTCCTCCACAGTAGGACATTCCACTACCAAATCGACTGGCAACCTCACTTCTCTCCCCAACACCATCATGTTGGGGGACTCACCGGTAGATTCCTGGGGAGTGCATCTATATGCGAATGATGCATAAGGTAAGCACTCATCCCAGTCACTCTGCTGTCTCTTTGGCTCAATCATCATGGCCACTATGTTTATCAATGTTTTATTGAAACACTCCACCATCCCATCGGACTTCGGGTTATACGCCGTTGTCCGAGTCTTCGAGATGCCAAGGACTCGACACATCTCAGCAAAAACTGCTGACTCAAAGTTGGTTCCCTGATCGGAATGTAATTCCAAGGGAACCCCAAACCAACAAACAAACTCTTTGACAAATTTGTCAGCCACAGTCTCCGCCCTACCATCGGGAAGAGGGTACGTCTCCATCCATTTTGAGCAGTAGTCACCGACTACCATAACCCAGGCATTGCCACTGTCACTTCGTGGCAGTGGCCCCAGCAAGTCCAGAGCCACCCTTTCCATTGGCTCACCGACCTTGTACTGCTGCAAAGGAGCAATACGCCTCTTCGCAGGCGACTTCCTCCTCCCGCACAGCTCACAATGCCTGAGGAATGACCTCACATCAGCGACCATGCCTGGCCAGTAACACCCAAGTGACCGCTAACCCGACCACCATGCAACTCTTGGAGAACAATCTCCCTTAGCCGTTCTGGCAGTACAAGACGCCACCTGATCGACCTTCCATCGTCAGACTCCCAACTTCTACATAGGACATTGTTTCGCACTTCGATCTGATCCCATAAGGACCAGAGTGTTTTGTGCACTGAAGAGGTATCTGACACAGTCTCCCAAAGAGGTCGACTGTCCGACTCCTCCTTTGCCCTTACAATCCAACTGATACCTGGGTCACTTAGTTGCGCTTCCCTGATCGTTTCCATAGGCATATGTGGCTCAGCAAGAATGCCCCTTACTAATACCCCGGGAAATTCAGAGTCAGCTACAACCTTCTCGGGGACCTCAATAACCCCAGGTTGCACATAAACCTCAGTACCATCTGATACCTCAAAGGTTTCTGGTACCTTACCGATGTCCATATCACTGCCACATTGTTTACAGGCCTTCCGGGACAACCCGTCAGCATTTCCATGCTTACGCCCAGGCCTATGTTGAATGGTCATGTCATATTCTGAGATAACTTCGAGCCACCTTGCTAGCTGGCCCTCAGGGTTCTTGAAGTTAAGTAACCACCTAAGAGCAGCATGATCAGTTCGAACAGTTACCTTGCGACCATACAAGTACTGTTTAAACTGTCTGAGGTATACAACTACCGCCAACAGTTCCCGCCGAGTAACACAATAGTTCCTCTCGGCCTTGCTGAGTTTGCGGCTAGCATAGGCCAGAACCTTCTCCTCCCCATCATGGATCTGGGACAGTACAGCACCTATTCCATCCCCGCTAGCATCAGTGTCTAAAATGTAGTCACTGTCTAGAATGGGGTACGCCAGTACAGGGGCCGTTTGCAGTCTGTGCTTAAGTTCCTCGAACGCCTCTTGACAGGCATCTGTCCAGAGAAACTCCCGTGACTTTTCAGTCAAAGCATGTAGCGGTGAGGCTACCTCAGCAAACCCCTTGACAAACTTCCGATAATAGGAAGCGAGCCCCAGAAAACTTCTAACTTCCTTGACACATTTAGGTATTGGCCAATCTGCCACAGCCCGAACCTTTTCAGGGTCAGTAGCCACACCTTCGGGCGACACAATATGTCCCAGATAGCCAACCGACCTCTGAAATAAGAAGCATTTACTCGGCTTCAACTTCAGACCAGCCTGTCTCAACCGGGTGAAAACGACCCGCAGTCGCTCTATCTCCTCAGTCACCGTTCTGCCAAACACAATGACATCATCTAGATAAATCAGCAGGATGTCCCACTGTAAACCTCTCATTACCTTTTCCATCAACCTCTCAAATGTAGCCGGGGCATTGCAGAGGCCAAAAGGCATGCATTTCCACCGGTACAAGCCGTTGCGGACAACAAAGGTTGATTTCTGACTGGCCTCCTCATCTAGGGCTACCTGCCAGTAACCGGACGCTAGATCAAGCGTCGAAAACCACTGAGCGCCTGACAGCGCATCAAGCGTTTCGTCGATCCGAGGGACCGGGTACGCATCTTTGATGGTAACCGCATTCAAACCTCGATAATCGACGCAAAATCGCTTTGTCCCATCTTTCTTTCTGACCAGAACTACGTTAGCAGCCCAGGGGCTATCAGAAGGTTCGATCACCCCTCGCTGCTTAAGTTCCTCAACTTGTCTCATTATTTCCTCTTGGTTACACAAGGGGTGGCGCCTTGGCCTCTCTTTAACAGGCCTTGCCTCACCAGTATCGATGCGGTGTTCAACCACATTGGTTTTCCCTATGTCATGTTCACCAGTAGAAAATACATCTCGAAAATCTGTTAAACAAGACTCCACCTCAGGATGGTATTCCTCACTGAGGTAAACCGTGCTCCTCTCATATAAATCACGCAAGTGCTCTGGGAGGTTTACTTCAACCTCACCAGCATCACCATGACCAGGCAGAATTACTGAGTCTACCTCAACTGCTGCAATCGTACCAACAGTAGTTCCCTTTCGTATCACTCGCATCTCACCACTGGGATTGAGGATGCGTAATGGGAGAACCTCAGCCTGAGGTCCTACTAGCGATCTGGCCAGAACTAAACCTCGCTGAGCCAACTCGCCTCCACCTTCCACCGGCTCAATGATCGCAGGCTGCTCTAATGCCTTACACGTACTCGCTATAGTACCAGGCACGACAGCCTCATAACCTGACGGGATTTCGGTGGTTTCGGCAACCAACACCCTACCAATGAACGGTTCTCCTGCAGAATTGGTGCAATTTATTCGTTCCCCATTCACCCTCAACTCTAGGCTTCGGAAATCTAAGTTCCCACAAGTCGGCAACAAGAAATTCATGCCTATTATGCCAGCACACTTCATATCTGCAAAAATTGCTTTGACCGGGTAGGTTGTTTTACCGACCTGCACATCAACCCAGGCAACGCCCATCACAGACAATGGACTGCCATCAACCTGTTGAATGTTGGTCACATCCTTTTCCAACACGGGTCTCCGTTCTTTGGCAATTTCCTGATAAACTGAACGGCTAATAAGTGTTTCAGTCGACCCAGAATCAACCAAGAACCGACATTTTGTACCTCGCACAACCCCATCAACAAAGAGGCCAAATCTAGGCTGGAGAACAGAAATAGGCTGAGCAACTATTGGCTCCCCATTCTCTGTTCCTCGCCTCTTGTTGGCTCCGTCTTCTTCTGGAGTTCGTCTACGTTTGGACCCTTGGGACCATCCAGCCTGCCCGTGGGCCCCCCGGTCGGCTGGTTGGCGTTTCCCTGACGCCAATTTTTCCGAGGTTGCGTACATTCCCGAAGGAAATGGCCAACCTCTCCACAATTGAAACACCTCACGCCACGAGGTTTCCCCCCTTCGGGCTTTGTACCTAAGTTACTTTTCCACTCAGGGCTCTTTTTGGAAAGTACCGATAGTAACTCTACTACCATGTCCAATTTTCGAATTTGCTCTCCAGCATCACTCTCCAGCTTCTGGAGACGCTGCTCTATGCAAGAATCCACGGCCCTCGCGAACTTTGCAGGGATCTTCTCGGCCCTCCTTTCGCTTTCAATTTTCTCTACACTTTCAGTCTCTAGGGCAGCCTGTATCGCTTCGTCCAAAGTCTTCGGGCGAGCGCGATATATGCCCTCTCTGACAGCCTGGCTGTCAACCGCATCAATGAAATGGTTCTTCCCAAGGCGCTCTCGTGCCTCTTCGGTAAGTTCTGGATAGGCCTTCCTTTACGGTCAAGTCTCTGACTGCCTGACCTAACTCTTGAAGAGTTTCTTTCGCACCTTGTCTACGGTGTCGTAGCTCAACCAAATAATTTTCGGCCTGGTAGCTAGGGCCGAATCTCCGTTCCAACAACTTCACTAGTTCACTATAAGTGGACTTCTTCTTTGATCCATCACCAAGGATCCGGAGCGCATCGCCCTGGAGGCTTGCGGCCAAAAATTCGGCTGCTTGCTCCTCGCTCCATTGATTAACCTTTTTACAGGCCTCAAAATGTCTGTGATAATCGGTCCACAGAACCTTACCCTTGTAACGGTCTGGGGTGATCGTAGGGCGGTGAGGCCTTTCTTCATGAGGTTTATTGGAAACCTCATCACCGACCAACCTTGTCTCTCTTTTAAGTGGCCAAGGACCAGCATGAGGTTTACCCACCTCGCTGTCCTCTTGGCACCCTTTCTCCACAGTAGAATGAGTCAAGAAGCTCAAAATTTCACTGTGTAAACCTCGTTCACTTGCCGGGTCAACCTCAGTGTTCAGAAAAGGGTTTGTATGGTAACTACGCACAGGGATGGACCTCTCATGAGGTGTACTCCCCATGCGCCTTTACCCCCTTTGAACCAATTCAGGTGACATACCAACACTCGAAACCTGTTGTGCCTTTAATGAGGCATACCCAGAGGTATCCTCTGGCAACTTAAAAAAAACTTCTGAGTCAGCCTCACACTGAGGATTATCCCTACTTTTAAGGTAAACCTCATCTGTGCCCTTTGGCTGAATCTTTCGCCTCGTGGCCTCTAGTTCGGCGGCAAGACGCTCTTTCTCCCACTTTAACCACTGCACCTCCATTCTGGAGCGACACAGTTCCTCATGTAAAGAACCCTGTTCATCCTCACTCTTAGAGGCGACACTATTTGGTTCCCTCTTTCCACTCATACCGAGGTCTCTTCTTCACTAAAATCTCAGAGCATACAAGACTCTGTAAACTTGGCCACTGGCCACTTGGTGATTGTGGTGTTTCGCAAGTAAGATCAGTCTGTGGAACCCTCGGTCCCAAGCCTTCCGAAATTACTACAAAGTGTGTTCTATCTACCACTCTGCGAATTCCCAAAAGAATCGAAATTTGCTCCCTTGCAGCAAAACGCAAGGAGTGCAACTCTGATCGATTCCTCAACAGAATCCACACACCAATTACAGCTACAGCCAACAATAAAACAAGGAATGCAATAATTACCCAGGTCAGCATACCACAGCGTGACCTTATTAAATTACACGTCTAAGTGAACCTCAATGAGGTGCACCAGCAACCCTCAAGATGAACAAGAATTAAAACAAATTCTTTATCACAGGAGCCAACCTCAGAGCAATGCACTTAGCACAAAACCAATAAACCTCCCTGAGGTTTACCACAGAATCTTAACCTTAAAATACTGCTTTAATTACAAGGTAAAATTGCTCTAAACGATCAAAGGAAAATCAAACCTAAGCATCCCACTTCTGACACCATTTGTGGCGGTTTTATTATTCGACGCAAGGGGAAACCCAAGGGACTGATCTTATTGAACCAGGGCCACCGACCAGCGCTATTATCCAACAAAAATATTTATTAACCTTGCGCACGGGTGAGCGGCTACTCGAACACAAGGGGGGGGATAATTACCGAACGGCGGACTAAGCCAAGTGGCAGTTCGTTTTGGTGGAAATGTACCACCGCCTAGGGAATGATTATACCTCAATGGAACTAGAGCAATTACCAGTAACCTCAATCAACCTCACAAGGATAGTGTTACCAAAGACAGTAATTAAATGGTTTATTCTGATCAATGATTCTTTTATAAAGTCTTGTATCAATTACAATGGCAAAGATAAGGTAAACCTCACCTCGTTGCCTTCTTTAAATACAATTCAATAACTTTATATACACAATCCTCACAATAGACCTCAGTGAGAATAACCTCGTGGTAAACCTCACCACGAATCTTAAAACCAGTGTACCTCAACTAGGCTAGCTCACTGCCAGCCTAGCCCTGTAACAGGTATACCTCACAACAGGTTATAATATTAACCACAATACAGATCAAGTGAAATATCGGTAACAGATTATCTAACGGGGTTGATTACACCAGAGGATTACCATAACCCTCACAGGAACCCAGAGCGCTACAACCAATGAACCTCAACGGGTTAGCAAGCACAAAGGTAATAGGAATACAATCCAGCCGTCAATCCCACCAGAGGTGTACTACAAACAGCATGTAATCCTCAACCCTACTATGCTCCTCAGCCTTCCCAATAATAGGTCCAACACTCACGCTCACTCACGTTCCCCAAACAATCCTTCCCCAAACAAAGTTATATTACCTCGCTCTACCCGCAGCTAGCTGTCGGCGACTCAGGGAGTTCCGCAGTTCCAGCTTACACACTGAACGCACACAATCCCACACACGGCCCAGCCAGTCAAGCGACAAATCACAGCGATAAACGCATCAAAATAGCACGGTTCCCCTATTGAACTCTAATCTCCGACTGCCCTCCGACCCCGCCAGTGCTGCAGCTTAACTACCCGGCGCAGACCCCACGCAACGCAGACCGGCGCATAGCGTCGCTGGCGAAAGACGCAGTAAACTCGCAACAGTCCACTAGGCCGGACTAGACTTGCCCCTGTTCCGTCACAATAATAATAATGTGTGGACTTATATAGCGCACGTATCCACCAACTAAGTGGTGCTCAAGGCGCATTCTGTTTTACGTGCATTACACAACACACGGGACCTACGGCTTTACGTCCCATCCGAAGCAATTATGGTTAAGTACCTTGCTCAAGGACACAAGTGTCACGACCGGGGCTCGAACCCACACCCTGCTGCTGGCAACACCAGAACTTGAGTTCGGTGCGCTAGACCGCTCGGCCACGACACACCGAAGGTGAACACTGAAGTCCAACTTGGGTTTGACTACTACGCAATCTGAGATTTTTGACTTTAGATACCCCCTGGGTGCAGCTAGGACCCACCTAGTTGTGACAGTGTCCAAACAATGTGTTTATTTGCTAACACCCCCTCCCCATTTGACTATGGCCCTGTTTGGACCATACTGGCGAGAAATGACCACATTACACCGATGTTTTCATGACATTATGTATGAACAACCAATCCACTGGCTACATTTTAATGATAACCATATCCATTTATAGTTAAAAACTACACCACTTTAAATACTTCATCGAGGTAGCAAATTAAAATATTTAAAACTAAAACTGTGTCTACTACCTTTAAAAACTCAATTTAAAACAATCACATAATTATATTAAAAGTGACTTACTGTGCACAATAATACTTGGTGAGAAAGAACTCTTATCCAAGCAGACAACTTCTTCATACAATCCAATATTGTCAAAAATTATCAAAGAATTATTGGAATTTATTTACAAATTTAAGTCCAAGAATTCTTTGATAATTTCATTAAAGTGAATTATCCTACAATAGTGGATTTTACAGCAAAGATGTCTGCTTAGATAAGAGTACCTCATCACAGAGTTTCACTGTGCAGTAAGTAGCAGATCAAAAGCTTAAAAAATCACAAATTTCGTGTACAAACTACATGATGTGAGGCTAGGCCTGAGCCCCATTCTAAGACAGTAGGGCCAATATACTGGACTCCCTCCGTATCCTTGGCCATAGCCCCACATGTACAGAAATGGAGCGTTTTTTCAACTTTTGATCTGCTAATTATTACAACATAAAACTTAGTGATTAGGTAACCTTGCCCAAGCAAACACATTTGGCATAAAATTCGTTATTCTGGGATTACCCAACTTTCATGAAATTTTGGAAACATTTAAAAAAATAAATAATATTAAAATTTCACCAAAATTACCGATCTCACAATAGCAAACTTCATCCCAAAATTGTCCGCTTGGGAAATCTTACCTAATCATTAAAATTTCGATTGTAACAATATATTAGCATATCAAAAGTTGAGAATCGCTCCTTTTTTGTACATGTGGGGGCTAGGGCAAGGATACTGAGGGAGACGTGTATTGGCTCTAGAATGGGGCTAGATCATGGCTAACGTTATACGACAGGGACAGTAAAATAAAGGCAAAAGTATTATGTAGCCCCTGCCCAAAATGGATATAGCGCCCTCTGTTGGTTGATTTTAGTTAGGGCCATCGCCTGCCTTCAGCCATGTTTTTCAGAGTGTTCTGAAAAATTTTCCTGTAAAAGAAGTTATTTTATCCACTTTAATCATCGTGTTTTGTTTGGAGAAATCACATAAGCCCTTCCAGAACATTGCTTTTCACATTATTAAGTAATCGTTGGCTCTCAGTTACTCTCAGGTGAGCTGGAGATTAACTGGTGTGTGCCCTATTTGAGGACCCAAGAATTTGGACTGATTATTGAGGACTCTTTGAGAGACCGAGAACATCGGTGATTGTGTCAGCGAGAGACATTTTCTTTAGTTGAGGTGTTCGGCATCATCAGTTCATCAGGAGCGGGACTGGAACCTGCATATCCAAGGGAGGAACACCAACTACCGGTAGCCCCTAGTGTTTTCACAAAGTGCACTTTAAACATAAAAAGAGATCTCTTAACATTATAAGGCCTGATACGATCGTATCCTTTTTTAATAAACATTCTTGTTGAAGTGTTGTAATAAATAAAAAGACATTGTTGTGATTAAGCAGAATTTGTGACTTTCGGTGTTTTATTTAATGTTGTAACTCCTTTTACGTAGGTTCACGGCTTACATATAGCTTAATTGGTCCACAGTTTAATTTCAAAATTAAACTACAACACGGAAAATCTAAAAAACTCACCCCAGAGACTGCACGACCACTTGTTTAGTACAAGTTATAACGTTAATTAGAAAATCGCGCGCGCCAAGTAACGGTTATATACCGCAATGCCACAACGGTTCAAGTACAGCCAATCGCTTTCCAGCGATCGTCGCTGCATTATCATCACCTATTTTTTTTTTTTTTTCCACATTATGGGTTCCCAGGTTGGTTATTGCGTGCCGCCATGGTATTCCGGGGATTTCCCAATGCACTGCATTACCTCATCATATTCATAATCAACCGCGCCCCATGGCCTCCCTCGCTCTCACTAACCCTAGACCCTGGGTAAAGTGCTTTCTGTAACGTAGACTTGATTTCAAGTCTGAGATCGCTGTTATTTTTGTCTGCATCAGTCACGCAAAACGCCGTTTCCCCTACTGGCTATCACAGCCCCAACTCGCGATCTCAGACTTGACCCTCTTGTGTTTGTGGGACATTCATGTATTCATAGCTAAAATTTACATAATAATATGCTAGAGAGATGGCTAATCAGGAGGCCACAAAAACCTTGTAGGCCGCGTCTATTACTAACAGGTTACACTCGCTTAAAATTCTTTCTGTAATATTCACTCAATATTAAATTTGTATAGTGCTTGGTACGTAAATAGTATTTGAAATGATATGTAAATTTAATGAGATCTTAGAGTTGTAAAAAAAGCACAAAATAAAATACATAATTCCTTCTCTACAAAAAACGTCTTACCTACAGTTTAAATGGAATCGTTGAGTATATCTCCTCCAACTGCATGTAGAAGGTTCAGTTTGAATATTCATGTTATGGAAGGCTTTCCGACCAATCAGATTGTTCCGTCCACTTTTGGACTAATTCGCAATAGGTTGTGTACAAACCGACGAACAACATTCCCAAG
This sequence comes from Zoroaster sp. YZ-2022, assembly GCA_029582265.1. Taxonomy (NCBI): domain Eukaryota; kingdom Metazoa; phylum Echinodermata; class Asteroidea; order Forcipulatida; family Zoroasteridae; genus Zoroaster; species Zoroaster sp. YZ-2022. Next base: position 24,618,287 of record CM055828.1, on the reverse strand, counting down.
TCTGTGATCGAAGGTTAATGTCGGAGGTTAATACACAAGAGGGCGCTATTTAATGCGATACTGCAGAGCCGTATTGGCTTCAGACAGACAAAAAACCACGATCACAGACTTGGAACCAAGTCTATCTGTAACGCTGACTGGTTATTATTTTTAAAAATGAAAAAAATGGGGGGGGGGAGGGGGAACAGTTTGAATAAATATTTTCAAAAGTTGCTGATTATAATAAGCAACTTTGCCTATATATAGAATCAATTGATGATTATTATCGTCTGTACAAGTACACAAACTGTGATTAGACAAACAAATATACACGTTGGTGTAGGGAAACATTAAATCAATTATTTATCACCCAACGCAAGAATTTTACCAACCGATACATATCGAGGAACCCACTGCTGTATAGGATTCTAGCCGGCCAATCGTCATCGGGCAAGCTCGGTGGTCGAGAGGTTAAAGACGTCTGCGTAGTTTTTTTACACACTCGAAAAGCACTGAGAATACAGTGCTGTACACACGTCGGTGTAGGGCAAAATTAAATCAATTGTTTATCACCCGACGGAATTTCACAAACCGATACATATGTAGTAGGCCAACTAACCCAAAAATGGACACCATGCTCTGTATACATGTACACCGAAGGTGAACACTGATGTCCAACTTGGGTTTGACTACTACACAATCTGAGATTTTTGACTTTAGATACCCCCTGGGTGCAGCAAGGACACACCTAGTTGTGACAGTGTCCAAACAATGTGTTTATTTGCTAACGCCCCCTCCCCATTTGACTATGGCCCTGTTTGGACCATACTGGAGAGAAATGACCACATTACACCGATGTTTTCATGACATTATGTATGAACAACCAATCCACTGGCTACATTTTAATGATAACCATATCCATTTATAGTTAAAAACTACACCACTTCAAATACTTCATCGAGGTAGCAAATTAAAATATTTAAAACTAAAACTGTGTCTACTACCTTTAAAAATTCAATTTAAACAATCACATATATTAAAGTGACTTACTGTGCATAATAATACTTGGTGAAAAAGAACTCTTATCCAAGCAGACAACTTCTTCATACAATCCAATATTGTCAAAAATTATCAAAGAATTATTGGGATTTATTTACAAATTTAAGTCCAAGATAATTTCATTAAAGTGAATTATCCTACAATAGTGGATTTTACAGCAAAGATGTCTGCTTAGATAAGAGTACCTCATCACAAAGTTTCACTGTGTAGTAAGTAGCAGATCAAAAGCTTAAAAAAGTACAAATTTCGTGTACAAACTACATGATGTGAGGCTAGGCCTGTAGCCGGCCCCATTCTAAGACAGTAGGGCCAATATACTGGACTCCCTCCGTATCCTTGGCCATAGCCTCACATGTACAGAAATGGAGCGTTTTTTCAACTTTTGATCTGCTAATTATTATAACATAAACTTAGTGATTGGGTAACCTTGCCCAAGCAGACACATTTGGCATAAAATTCGCATATGAAGAAGTTGTTTCATTTTTCCGTTTGTACTGTCTGCGCGAGGGCGCTATAATATGTAAATTACATTGCGCGACGTGCGTCCGTGTGGCTTCTGCGCATGCTGCCTGCATTATTGCTGCTGTCTGTGTGTACGTGTGTGGTGGGTGAGTTTGTGCATGTGGTGGATACATGTACCCCAATTATTTTTGAGTTTCAATCAAAACTTTTAATGTAGAATTACACTTGAGTTAAATATAAAAACAAATCCAGTTTGTAACAATGTATATAATCCTCCGGCTTTATGTTCTTAACGAGTGTTCGTTTTTTTAAATATAAAACTATGTATACCCTACTCCAAATAATGGTTTCGTCCGCACTAGCTCATCATTATTCAAGACCTGTTTTCCCGATTAGAGATTTGACAGCATTTTTGATTGGATGGGTACTGTGGGTAATTTTCTGAAATCAGACAATCTAACCAATGGGAATGATTCTACTATAACTAAATTTTGTTTCTCAGACTGTTCTTGGTTTTTGGGACGATGTCAACGAGTACGAATGGGCTAAATATAGATTTCCAAACGTGAAGGGTTTACCAGTGCATTTTCTATGTGCGGTTAATTTTGACGACCTAATTTGGTTCAAGTACGGTGGGTAAAGTTTCAAATACCGTATAAAAAGTTGTATCAAATGAAAAAGTAATGTTTTCTCTTTTAAATATTGACGGTGGTCCTGCAGAAAATGTTTACTAGTTTTTTTACGAGGTTTAAAAAAAAATCCGCTATTGTTTAATCATTGCAGCGGAGATCTCGACTATAGAGGGCGCTCGCATATGAGACCAAACTTCTCCATACGTTATTCTGGGATTAGCCTACCCAACTTTCATGAAATTTTGGAAACATTTAAAAACAAATATATTAAAATTTCACCAAAATTACCGATCTCACAATAGCAAACTTCATCCCAAAAGTGTCCGCTTGGGAAATCTTACCTAATCATTAAAATTTCGATTGTAACAATTAGCAGATCAAAAGTTGAAAATCGCTCCTTTTTTGTACATGTGGGGGAGGGGGGGGGCTAGGGCAAGGAAGGAGTCCAGTGTATTCAGGCGCGGATCCAGGGGGGGGGGGGCCGCGGGGGCACGTGCTCCCTGGGTAAATTGAGTATTAAAAAAAGGGGGAAAAAGGAAAAAAAAAAAAAAGAGGGGGAGGTCAGAGAAAAGGAGGAGTAGCCTACAAAAAATACCGGCGACAATATTAAACATCTGCTGTGTCTACTTTTGGCATAAACTAAATACTGAAAAATGCAACAAGAAAAAAAGGTTACCAGTATCAATCATGCCATGGAACTGAAACCCTCTTTTGAGAGAAAACCGAAGTATTTCCCGGAGCTCGGGGATTTCAACTCTCTCCATCTCAACATCTAATCCTCTTGGGGGGAGTTTATTACCGGTTAAATGGCCACAACCAGCAGGAAACAATTTATCACTTGACTGAATGATTTGCTAGTTTTGCCAAAATCCTTTTTGAGTGGCCTAAACGCACACATTCTTTTCAATTAATAAAATATCCAGTGCCATCATGTCCAGTAATGAAACCATGTATTATTTTTGTGATCGTTGAAATTGGTGCCACAAACAAATAGACCTTGGCTTTTAAAAGAGAAAATCGTCTCATCATGATAAAGTTGTATTTGTACCCCAAAACCACGAACGTTCTTTGACCAAAGTACATCACGTAGTATACTTCGTTTGAGCAGCTTAATTATCTGGGCTCCTTGCCAAAATTCCTTTGCAGTGAATATAGCCTTGAATGCAAGGCTGTGATGCATCGAACAAAATTATGGTCGTATTATCTCTCCGTTAGTTACTAGTTAGTAAGTTTTGTATCTAATTCAAATAATGACCCAAAAATTTACATTACATGTAATAAGGAGAAACTGCTGGAACAGTTCAACAATGAGTCTTATTCAGCAGGTCGGAAACGCATGAGAAAGGTGGCTTTTCCCGATGTTGAAGAGGCTGTACGGGCCGAAAACATTCCGATTTCGGGTCCAATTCTTCAAGAAAAGGCCAGGTCTTTGGCAAAGAAGTTAGGACATCCAGACTTCAGCTGCAGTGATGGGTGGCTTGACCGTTTCAAAACACGCCAAGGCTAACGTCAACGCGGTGCTGGAAATGCGCTCAATCCTTTTTTTTTATAGCTCTGTTGCGTAGCCAAATCTCACACCAATGAGTTGTATAAGGTAGGTCATCATTGATTTCGAAAGCGTTAACAATAATTTTATATTTTTTGGAAAACTTTAAAAACAAAAATCATGCCATTTGAAACAAATTAATAAATATGTAAGACGTTTATAACAAATTTTAAAATGTTGCATCTTGTGTGCTTAATTCCCCGTGCTACAATAGGTTACTTTGCGGGCGTACGGTAATTTATGCACGCAAGAGAGGTAAATGGCGACCTCGGCTAACTCGAACCTCCGCATAAGTCGAAGTTTGAGTTCATTCCCCTGAGATTTGACTTATCGAGATTTCACTGTATTTGAATTAGACACGGCAGAAAGTCGACATTTAAAGCAACTGACTTCTGCCGTAAGTTCGACAGGCAGGTCTTGCCGCTCGTCTCTGGACTCTTTCAAGCGAAGATATGTTTTTGGTGATATGGGGTTTCCAAGCAGTGCTCCCATATCAAAGATGTGGTCTAACCAGTGTGAAGTATAATTTCTCTTCGATGGACTTTCAGGCCAGTCTCAGTTAGCCCTTAGCAATCTTCTGAGGAACTGATTTATTTATTTTAGCCAACCCATTCTTAAAGACAATTTTCCTCCACGAATTTAGTTAATGGAGATGACTTCATGAAGTTTAACACAGCCTCATTATGGCAATTAATTGATTGCAGTTTCTTTTATATTATATTTGATTTTCCACAGAAGCTTCGGTAATAAAAATATCCAACGATGTGTCTCATAAAAGGTTGATAAAAAAGGATTAAAAATTAAGGGTGCAGAGTAAAAAATAAAGCCACCATCCAAGGTGAACAGCGCCTTCAGTTTGGTGTACTGTCATTGAGAAAAGTGGATTTTTTGTATCAATTTCCAATGATGATTATAGTGACTTTTTTCAAATACTTCCCAAAATTAGTTAGTCTACATTTCGTTTGCAATCGGTAATCTATGATCGGGTGCAAAGCAAGCTAGTCTGGTTTCTTGACCCAATTCCTCCACGTCTACAAATTGTTCCGTTTCATCTGAAGAAGGGTCGGGGTACCGTGTGGAAATTACAATCGCCGATGTCAATTTACTGTCGGATTCTACGCCAGTACGCATAGGCCTGCGAAGTACGATGAGTCTTGCAGCTGATGGTTTTAACACAGGGCAAGGAACAGTATGAAATCAAGCCCTTTTCTTGAAAATTTCAACTGGACTGAATTCCGGATAAAACTGAAGTCAAAAACTGCAAATTAAATGCCAAAAATCGGGGAGGGAGAAACTTATATTGTTGTAGTCATGACATTGCTAAAATAATGGCTAAAAATAATGGCTAAAATAATGATATATATATATATATATATATATATATTCTCCATATAATCTTGAAAACTTTTGCAAAAAAAGTCAGGTGAAACTGGCCAGGAATCGCCTCAGATTGCACCACAGAGCATCCAGCATCCAAAATTTTCCGGGGCCCTTAAGCAGGCCCCGGACCCAACGCCGTAAGGGCTTCGCGCTTCGCGCTCGCATTTAATAATAATAACAATAATAATAATAATAAAGATTTGTAGCGCGCACATATCTACCCTGCTGGGCGCTTAACATTCGCGTAAGGCTGGGTAGCGGTTGTTAACCGCCACTTTTGGCTAATTAATTAATTACTCCTTAATTGAACGCTCAAAAAAACTAATTTTTTTCAAGTTCCTACATCAGCCATAGCCTAACAACATGGCATAGCCCCTTTATTGTAATTGTTTATAGTTCAGCCATGGTTCACCCAGATACCATGACCCCTTCGCCACAAGGCCATAGCTTGTGTACAAAACCTGGTATACACAGCCTATATTCCCTTAGCGCAGCGGTACCCTTTGTGTGATCAATCATCCTGGTCTACAGGCTACCCTCAGGATATCTGTGATCAATCATCCATGCTCAGGGGTTGCTTGACAGTGCCTGGAAAGGATTGACCAATAAAAAAACCTAAACAAACTCAGAATTGATGTGTTTGGGCAGAGATTGGCTACTGGCAAATGGGGGGTGGTTTAGGGATTTTCCCTTACACTAATACACCGCAGATGGCTGGCTATGTATTCTTAGAGAGTTTTTTTTGTATTATTTGGCCTGGACTACATTCAGGGACTGTCTGAGGTGTAGCTCTGCATGAAAAATGGTATAAAACGGAGTGTACAGAACGTTATTCATACGTATATTACACTGGGCGGTTACAAACCGCGCGGGGGGGTGGTTTAGGGATTTTTCCCTTACACTAATACACCGCAGATGGCTGGCTATGCATTCTTAGAGAGTTTTTTTTGGTATTATTTGGCCTGGACTACATTCAGGGACTGTCTGAGGTGTAGCTCTGCATGAAAAATGGTATAAAACGGAGTGTACAGTACGTTATTCATACGTATTACACTGGGCGGTTACAAACCGCCACCGTAATACGTTCGTGTAAATCGAAACGTTCAAAGTTATCGGAGGGTTGGCGCGAAAACAAAGGGGGAAAAAAACATGATTACAAACAATATACAATGTTAGCATAGGAAAAAAAAATGTTCGTGTTGGGTGTGCCCCCCGTCTAAAAAATTCCTGGATCCGCGCCTGGTATTGGCTCTAGAATGGGGCCAGATCATGGCTAACGTTATACAACAGGGACAGTAAAATAAAGGCAAAGGTATAGCTTAATTAGTCCACAGTTTAATTTCCAAATTATGCTACAACACGGAAAATCAAAAGACTCATTGTGACTCACCCCCAAAGACTGCACGACCACTTGTTTAGTACAAGTTATAACGTTAATTAGAAAATCGCGCGAGCCATACCGCAATGCCACTGCATGATCGCCACCTATTTTTGGGTTTTTCCACATTATGGTTTCCAGGTTGGTTATTGCGTGCCGCGCCATGGTATTTGGGGGATTTCCCAATGCACTGCATTATACCATGGAGGAAGGAAGAGCTCTTCCTTCCTCCATGATTAAACCTCATCATAATTATTTATAATCAACCGCATCCCCATGGTCTCCCTTGCTCTCACTAACACTAAACCCTGGGTAAAGTGATTTCAGTTACGCTGACTGAATATTGTAAACAAAACAAAACATTGGGGGGAGGGGGGGGGGAACAGTTTGAATAAATGTTTTCAAAAGTTGCCGATTATAATAAGCAACTTTGCCTATATATAACCCATTGGTGATTATTATCGCCTGTACAAGTACACAAACTGTAATTAGACAAATTAATATACGCGTCGGTGTAGGGCAACATTAAATCAATTATTTATCTCCTGACGCAAGAATTTCACCAACCGATACATATCGCGGAACCTGCTGCTATTATATAGGATTCTAGCCGGCCAATCGTCATCAGGCAAGCTCGGTGGTCGAGAGGTTAGGACGTCTGCACTAGTCGCCTGCGTAGTTTTTTTTCACAGACACTCGGAAAGCACTGAGAATACAGTGCTATACACACGTCGGTGTAGGGTAAAATTAAATCAGTTGTTTATCACCCGACGCAAGAATTTCACTGAACCGATAAATATACATGTAGTAGGCCAACTAACCCAAAAATGGACACCAAGCTCTGTACACTGAAGGTGAACACTGAAGTCCAACCTGGGTTTGACGACTATGCAATCTGAGATTTTTGACTTTAGATACCTGGGTGCAGCTAGGAACCCACCTAGTTGTGACAGTGTCCAAACAATGTGTTTATTTGCTAACACCCCCTCCCCATTTGACTATGGCCCTGTTTGGACCATACTGGAGAGAAATGACCACATTACACCGATGTTTTCATGACATTATGTATGAACAACCAATCCACTGACTACATTTTAATGATAACCATATCCATTTATAGTTAAAAACTACACCACTTTAAATACTTCATCGAGTTAGCAAATTAAAATATTTAAAACTGTCAAATATTAGACCTTTTCACTTCTAGTGTCCAAACAACAGTAAATAATGCACGATTAACAAATAGTTAGTTTTGAAGTAGTTTATTCTAAAAAAATATATATATATATATATTCCTTAATAAACTATCAACAAATATCATTAATATTCTCAAGCTTGAGGGTCCCTAATTAATTACAGTTGTGAATCTTTACTGGATTAATATTATCATGGATATGATGCTACCAAAAACTACTATACTTCTATTTCAAAATTAATCCAAATAATTTTACTTTGTCACTGCCATTTCTAAATTCACAATTTTATCAATTACTAACTATACTACTACTTCTCATTCCTACACAACCAGAATCAAGCCTACTATGTCGTATCCAACCGCCACTTATGCACAATGTCTCTTGCATGTATTTTTGCAGACAACAAAATGGCCGACAGCTCATTGGATTCATTTGCTCAACATCTCCCAACAACATATCGTCTCTAATCATCACTTGACTACACTTTCCTTTCCTTAAGTAAATCCTCTATTATCTCTTAAAGGAAAAATCTGTGAAATTTGTCATATTTTGGATAGAAAAAATGGCGATTGTATTCTATTCACTATTCTTTACCTACTATTAGTAACATAACCAGTCAGTAACGTGTTACTCCACAAATGTGATTTTAGTTTACCTTGTATACTCCACAGCATCGAGTAACAATTCTATATTAACGTTAATAATAATAATACTACAGTTCATTTCATAAGTACTTGCGTGGATGTCTGAACGGGGTCTCACTCCCTTGCCCTTCCTTGTTACAGGGGAAATAACTTGAGCGATTTTCATTGACATCGTCATCGGTCCTCGTCATGTACAACACGTTAGATTCCAAGTACTTGTGCAGTAGAAAAGAAACACATACGTATGGAGTGCGCCCTCTCACGTCCACTCTTTACAATGCCATCTGGAAATTCAGTTCATCAAACTTTGTGAATAATTTTGGCAGATTACGATTACACACATCAAAATTACAAATAATTATAGTGACTTCTATATTTTAATAAGTTCATACAAGTTGATTAAGACACTACCAATTACTTCTTCCGATTACTTCTTCCAATTATTGGAGTAAATACTTTTTGACACTTAAAGATTTGTCTAAGTTACACTGGTACCAAATGAATTGCAAGTTTGGAAAATTACCAAATCTGTTAAAAGTATCTTTTGCTCAATATGAAGAAATTATAGGATAAATGTTATAAACTTACGGTTGACGATTGAATCCTCCAGCCTGTCTCCCTTTTGCCAAAGTAAAATTCCCAAGGCCCTGGATTTGGCCTTGATGTGCTCTGAATCTTGAATATAATTTATATTACTGCAAAATATCGCTGTGTATTTTGATCTTTAAATCCAGATCCTGATTTATCAGCAAAACATGCAGGACAGCAGAGCTTGGCAACCTTATAGAAAACGATCTAGTTGGAGACTCTCCTTTTCCCTCCAAAACTTTCCCTCTCAAAACCATCTCATTACCATCTCATCAACACACACATTGTACCATTCTTCTCTTATTTAAATCTATCTGTTAACATGTAAATTTTCCTACTAGGAGTCTTGCTTGAGGATACACTTACCATTGTTGTTGACACCACTGGACTAAAGCTAGAAAGGGCACCCTATTCAACCATGGCCTACTGGGGTCTTGGCACAGGGCCAACTAATCGATATTCATACCTTACTAAAAGAAATTAGATAATTATTCAAACAGGGTTATAAATATTCAATAAAAATAAATAGCTAGAGTTCCTTGTGACAAAAACTATAACTGTGTCTACTACCTTTAAAAACTCAATTTAAAACAATCACATATAAACTGTGGTTGGAGTTTTGTATTTTTACATCTCACTTTTCAATATTTAGTAGAAAAATATACTTCATGAATACAAATGCATAGGAAATTACTATGGAAGTGTGGATGCGATTACTGTTTGATTCATGCTGCAGCCATTTTAGATATTCTATGTACCTATTTCCCAAAAATGAATACATGTACATAACATAGATCAATGTGCACTTTTGATGCATTGTTCATCACAATATGTGAAATTTTATAGTTTGTATTTCCTGAGTTTAGGCCAAAACAAAAGTCTCTGGTTTCTGGTGCCCCCATTCGTTGCCTCAGACCTGTGTATTAGCCACGGTGTGTTTTAAACAACTTTTTCACATTAGGGGTATGAACGTTTGCCCAAATTGTGCGGCCTCTCTTCGCCATCATACTTTGTGTATTGGAAATTTGGTCTGGTTCCAATAACCACATATACATGTATCACTTAAACAAAATTATAAACAAAATAACAACAATAAAAAAGCGCGTCCCACACCTAGGACCAGAAACCAGAGACCTTTTTTGTAGGCCTTAATATCAAATTTCAATTTTTCAGCTATTTACATCATTTTACTGGTCAGTCAAATTCCAATCTTATTATTCTTACATGTACTGTACTGCTAACAGAAGTTAGCACCAATTACCCACATGAAGCGTGCCAGCCTACTGTAATCCATACCATGGCATATATTGTACTCCAAATGCGCTGCACGCATGCACAACGAGCTTGGTTACAGGTTTTGCTCCCCCTGCATGGCCTACCGTGTGGCATCATCGGATCATTTCACAGGAAAAGGTGAACCACGCGATGCAGGCGAACCGTATGTGGGGCGAACTGTATGTGGAGCGAACCGTATGTGGGGCGAACCGTATGTGTGGGGCGAACCGTATTTGAGGCAAACAATGGGCGAGTTCAATAAACGCTAAGGTGCATGCGATTATGAGGTGCCGTATATATACATATACATGTAACAATCAGAAGATCATTTCAGTATTGTTTGTTTCTTTTAATTTTACAGTTATACTTCAAATTACATTCCCTATAAGTATTGTTTAAAAAAAACTGAACCAAACATTTAAATATTATAACACTTGATCGAATTTGTCATTGTATTGTACAAGACCTGCACACACCTCACCTCGGGGGAAAAATGTGTAATGATCAAGCTGTGATGATACATTATTTAATTTCTTTTTTCTTTAGTTTATGGGTAATCAATTTCAGGGTAACAGTTTTCCAATGCTCCCTTGACAAAAGGTTTTCAGGCACTAAGTTAATTTAAATACAAAATCAATTAAATTCGACGTATGTATTTTAACTTATGCATTTTATTTCTTTTCTTTTTATTATTTTATCAACTTAATTAAATTTACTTTTGCAAATGGAATAATGTGTACAATTTTTAAACGAAAAGCATCAATAAATTTCCCACAATGATTGTTTAATAAACAATGTAGCCAAAAACAGTCTAGACAAACAAAATGGCTGGTAATTTGTTTCCAAAATTGTTGGGTGTTTACTTTTAAATATTGGTTTTGGTTAGCCAGTTAGCAAATTTTTAAATGGTCAGTGAATTTTGTTTCATTTTAATTTATGTAATAACCAAATAATATGTTTCATTATCATTAATAAATAAATTAATTAATTAAAAAGATTAAGGCCTAACAATTTTCAGCATTATTCTGGTACAGAACATTAAAACTTAACACATAGTTAGACCTTAACATGTAGTTGTATCCTAGGTTGTGAGGTCATGGTTAAGGCATCTGATATCGAATTACACTAGATCAAAGTTTAATATTTCAAAAAATCATATCTCATGAAGCACAACAGATATTTTCACAATCTTTGCCTCATCTTAAAGGCCTTGAACTATGCCACATTTTGTTCGCAGACATGACCCTAATCTGACCTCTCCTTTCTTTCGAAACCAGAAATGTTTAGGTGAAGAAATATTCTGAATCACTATTCTGTAAATGTATATTTTTGCTATCTTCAGAAAAAATTAGAATTTTACCAAATTTGGCACAATTGACACCCATATTATGAGGAAAAATTTTGTGTATGACTTCACATGATTGAACCGGAACTTACGGTTGGAAGAATTTAAAATTATATTGGATGACTGAACCAGAAGTTAATGTATTCAGTATAGCACATTATGTTATTTTTTATTATATATTATGAAAACTCATACCTCCTGAGGTAACTCTTGTCTTTTATTTATTTTTATTTTTATATTCTGACCACAAAACATCAAATTTAGTCTTCCAAGTTACACTTGTTAATTTCTAACGTATTGCTTAAATCTCACAACTTTTCCAAGTTCAACAACCAATATCTCAGGAACTAAATGACCTATTAGAAAACAAAAACACAACTGAATTCCTCACATTAATAGCTTGTAATTCTTGTGAAATGAGTTACCATAAATTAATGCTATGATGGTCGAAATAGTGACACACAAAGTATCGATTTTAAAAGGTTATATCTCATAGCTTCAATTGAAATATATACATATCAAAACTATGATCAATGACGTCATTACTAGGGCTGTGCCGGGTATCCGAGTATCCGGATACCCGACCCAAACTGTCATTACCCGGTTCCGTTTTTCGGTTCCGAGTACCCGTAAACGACTTTTTAAAATTGGGACTTACCATTTCAGCGGTGTGAACAGACATTTTTGACTATTGATCAATGTAATGTTTACACTTTTAGGAGCCATTTTATTCAAGATAACGCCTTTGTAGTATTTTACGGACATTTTCCATACACTTTTGTCCAACCGATACATTGTATCCAATCATTAAGACTCAAATAGCCTGGCTGCGGCATGCTACAAACAAGTATCAAACTAGCTGCTCAGGATGGAATGTTTGCCTATTGTTCACAGTAATTGGATTAGTGGGACAATAACTGCTGGTTTATGTCTGCACTGGAGTGTGCACCATGATGTGTTAATAGAGGGGATTTTATTATCGGGGACGCCCACATTAATTGTTGTCGTAATAAAAAAGTAATGTTGAAATTGGTTTTGTTGTGTAATTATTTTGATGTGCCACTGACCATCCCTCAGCATATCACCAACATTTACATTTATTTACCCGCCGATACCGAGCTCTCTTTGCCGACAAGTTTGTTTCAAAAGAAAGACATAAAAAAGGAGGTGTTAAGTCGGTCATTGTCTTTGAAACCAACAGTAGGATCCATAATCAGTCGAATTTGAAAGGTATTATTGGTTGCGGGTTTGATCCTTTCATTGGGCAGCATATTTTTGCAATCACCTATTCTCCTATCAGTTGAAAAGACGTTTATGAGGGACGAAATGTGGTTGCTTATGATGAGCTGCGAATTATGGATCGTCAAACATTGATGGAGGGGACAAATTGGCTGAATACTAATTAAAAAGTAGACAAAAATTACACCGATAGGTTTTGTTAAGTTATTTTTTGATGAGTGCGCATCCTAAATTTTAGACTCATTTCTTGACTGACCGATCAACACGATGCCACGTTCAACAGGGAATAGTCATGTTTGGTCCCATTTTGAGAAAAAGGGGCCCAAATTGGTAAAAATTCATTCTTTCAAGAAACAATGTTTATTGACAGGTTTATTGACTTTTAACTAAAGTTCATTGTGTTAGAAACATATTAATATTCAAGTTCTGATTTTAGATTCGTTAATTTTTTGCAGTTTGTTAGTTTACTATATCAAATATTATTTTAGTACGCAAAATCATGTCCTTATCCAAAGCCAACATGGCGTACGGGATATCCTTATTTAGAAGGCAGGGCGCGGCAAGGCGCAAGCACATGAATCGGTTTCCCACAACGGGTTAGTTCCGCCCACATCGCCTTTGACCAATGACATTTATTTTTATTTATTCAAGACGTGTTTTGTGACATGAACATTAAAGTCAACTTGCTATACGCATGCGCTCTGATCACGCACGCACCAGTGTGATTATTGTCTTCTGATGATGGTCGTCACTCCCTGACAGTCACGTGTGAGGCCGCTGCAGCTGCGTGGTGCACCGGCCATGCGTGCGCGCGTGTGATCAATTTTTACGATTTTATTTCAGAAATAACTTTTCGGAAATTAATACAATATTTTGTCACCAAGATGTTATATTTTAATAAAGATCGAATTAAATATGGTATCCTCTGTATTAATATAAAGGTCAATTTTGTTAACGTTTACATGTATTTGTACACTAAAGGAGGCATGTTTTCAACAAGAATGAAAACGGGTATCCAGGTATCCGAACTTTCCTGATTACTACGTCACTACGGAAATTTAAAACAGGTCGAAAAAAAATTATTTCTCTATCAAAAATTATAGATCAGAATTTTTTCAAATTTAGAATATAAACAATCTATGTCAATATGAAGACAACTGGAAAGTTTCATCTTAATCACGTGACCAAAACTTATTATATGAGAATAAAAAATTAGTTTATGATACAACTTTAAAGGTTAATAAACAAATCAGGCGATGCTGTTTCCTTCGCCAATAATTCAAACTAAAGAGGGCGCTATGCACATTTAGTGGTTGGACATAATATTATGTCCAACCGTTAAATGTGCATATCGCCCTCTTTTAAACTAGCAGACGAAACCATTGTTGTGACATTCATTTAGGCTTTTACAGATCTCTGATATTGTAATCAAATTAACTACTAGCATTACTTATTTTAAATTGTGTAATTGCAATTTTGACAATCTCTGCTATTTTTTCTCTTTTCTCCTTCTCGATGAGACTTATCGAACAAAAACAGTTCCAAAGTTCACAGAGCCTTTAAACTTGACAGACACTTATACCATAACATGTAGTTGTCAATAAATTTATGACATATAGTTTCAGGTAAAGTTGTGACGTCATGGTGACGTCATCAGATAGCGAAATACACTAAAATCAAATTTTAATATTTCGAAAAATCATATCTCATGAACCACAAAAGATATTTTCACAATCTTTGCATCATCTTACAGATCTTGAATTATGTGACATTTCGTACACAGACATGACCCCAATCAGATCTCTCTTTCCAGTCGAAACCGGATATGGTATATGCCTTCAGTGGACGAAATTACTATTGACATGTGACCTTTTTAAAAATGTGAAGGATGACGTCTTGTGGCAGGTTTAGAAAAATAATAATCTCAAAAATCATAGGACATTTGAATATGACTTCTGCGAATAAAGTGATAGTGACATCTTATATTCTCAAAAATATGTTTGATAACATCATCAAAGCACCCCCAGTAGCATTTTTTAAAAGGGATTATTTTCCAATTTCAGAAATTGAACCAAAGCAAGTACTAACGTTATTCTTTCATGATCATGAGGAAGTTTCATTGTGTCATATATATGACCTTCAAATCACCTGTTCTGACCTTTACTTCCGGTCCAAACAGGTAGTCCAAAGTCAACACATCCTAATGCAAAATTCATATATTTCTTAACATAAAATTGATATTGTTATAATAAAAGATGATAAACCTTTGCAAAATATGATATTGACATCATTATTGAAAATTTGATTGAACCGGAAGTGGACTCGAACACCGTGTGTTTGTTCCAACAAACACTTAAGCTCTAGTTTTAAATTTTATTTATTTATTTTTAAAAAACAAATTGAGGTGGCATGAACATTTAGATTTGTAGTAAAAACTAGCATCGCATGGTGAAAAGGATATGTAAAGACTGTTTGCGGTGACACAATGTGAAATTCTCAATTGAGAAGTAATTAGTTCTCAACAGAACTGGTGGTTACAACTCGGCGTAGATTTGTAGAATTTAGATTTGTCAGATTTAGATTTGTATTATAATTTAACCTGTCGACGAGAGAGCCCTCCACTCGCGAGTGGCAGAAGTGATTTATTTCATTGTTTTTCCCATAAAAAAAAGCCACAGATGCCTGGGAGTCATTGATATCCTAAAGTGGACCATTCCACATATCTTAGAAGGGGTGTCAGTTCCCAGAGCTATGTAGTTTTTTTTCTGGGCTGGAAAAGTAATTGCTGCCATATGTCTGTGCACAAAATCAACCCTTCATTGTGTACACATAAAGACCTACCCAGATTTAACCCTCTGATAAGTGGAACCATCTGTTCAGCATCTGGCTGTGTTGTTTGATGTCTTGCGACAGCCAGTGCCAGGCATAATCCCCCCACCCCCCCCCCCCCCAGTCAGAGTGTCTGGGTTGTGTTTACAAGCTGGAGAGATAAAGTAGACGGCTGTTTACTGTTTGGAAGGCCATACAGGAGAGAGATACACTACACAGCCGTTGTGTGTCATCTGGGGTTGAAAATAATACTAGACAATAGCAGGGCATGTGTGGAAGTCATTTGGATGTAAAAAGTCAATGGGGAATGCAGAGAACAATTTTTAATATAATTACAACCTGCGGCGCGTGAGCCCTACTGTTTTTTACAGTAGGTAAATTAGGGTGCCACTGAAAAGAGGAGGGGATATGCCAACGTCTTGTCATCTGGGGGTTAAAAATAATCCTAGACAATAGCAGGGCATGTGTGGAAGTCATTTGGATGTAAAAAATCAATGGGGAATGCAGAGATAACAATTTTAATATAATTAATACCCTAGGGGATAGGGGTGCCACTGAAAAGAGGAGGGGTGCCGCGTTTAGATAAAGTAGTGGCTACCTCCCTCGTCGGAGGGTTGAGAATATATTTGCGAAAACTGTAGGATCGCTCTTAAACATGGTTCAAACGTATAGGGCCAGTGAGCCACCCAGTAGTTTAACACAGCGTAACAAAAATGGTCATTGTCCTTGAACAAGTGGGTACTACTGCATGGTACATGCAGGGATTGATCATGTACGTGCCTAGTGAACCTAGAATTTCACGGCTATGGCAAATTTGTCTGTGTGCCACCGCGGACAAGGAAAGTAATTTTTTTTCGTAACAGAATGTTCCATTTTTAGTGACTGGATTGTCAATTCTATTCCGGCATCCGGCCCAAAGTTAGCTCAACCAAAGCAGTATAAGGTTAAGTGGCGTACTATCACATTAATTTTGTGAACTTGCTTTAAGTAGAATCTTTCTGCATTGGATACAACCTGTATAACTATACCATTATTATTGCATTTCCACTATTGTGGGTCAACAAAATAGGGCGGACACAAACTTTGTTGTGACAATATGGAATGGGGTTGGTTTATTATCTTCTCTGCAATAAAAGGCACTAATGACATATAAAAAGAGTGGTAGCGCAGTTCAATAATTAGACTTAATAGTTGTCTTGTACTTTACATAATACGAGTTCCGAATGGTGTGTACGAGTACCAACTACAAATGGATCGGATACAGCCAGTAGGACCATCATTCGTTCATGCGGCTTGTCACTCGACAATGTCTCGACAACGGGGACCACCAGGGCTTGGCTACACGGGGTGTATGGACGGGGCCAGAGTGTGTATCAGACCGCACTAGCTAGGCGAACCAATGGTCGATCGACGCACTGCACCATTGGTTCAACGAACGAGGCACTGAACTGTCATAGTTCGGTATACCGCACTGTCATGGATCGGATCGAGTCGCACAGATATCATTCGGAACCGCATTTCCCCGAGATTAGGAAATCTCTGGGTTTATATAGAAATCTGGGGCCTAGGAATGAATAAAACATTAGCCAAGTTAGCGTCTTAGCCAATGAGAAGCTTGTCTTCCGCGTCTAATGGTAGAAACGTGCGCAAAATCAGGTTATACAACAGGTCCTTGTTCCATCCATATAAGGAAAGGTATTTGACGAAAGTAAAGCGAGTGACAACTCAGAAAGGAGGGCGTGTTCTAGGGGACGATACTGGGGTGCTAAGCTGTTGCATGAGGGGAGCAGCGGTTGCGCATGGGAGCATGGCATACGGACCAAGGCCTATGACGGAGCGGGTCAGTCACGGTGACTGTTTGGCCGTGCTACACCCACGAACCGTGTTCGGCGTGTTGGGTGGGCTCCGAGGAAAGTAGGCAAAAATGGCTCCAAGCCAAGTGGCGGGAGGGTGTGGCACGCCCACAAGGCTCTTGCTGGTGTTGCATTATGCATTGCGTTGGCGCTGGATATGCATGAGCAAAAGTAGCGTCCTTGTAAGGATTGCATATTCATAGCGGACAATCGAGGGTCCGGGGAAACAATCCCTGGGAATTAGAAGACAAGATATTGCATCGTAAGTAAAATATTGGAAGTTGAAGAAGTGAAATAGAGGGCGCTAATATTTATCAAAATCAAAGGGTAAGATTCGTAACAATATTATAGCCTATAAACCATTATTATTATTAACTCATATTAAGTTAGCAAAGAGTTGAAAGATTCTAAATTACAACTACTCTTTTTGTCTAATTTAATTTAAAAAGTTATAAGTTCCCAAAATCCTTATATAGCAATAGTACAATAATCAACAATCACACTACAAAAACTGTGGTGTTAAAAACTACACAATTGGTGTTTATATTAGGCTACTCGCACAATATAAACACCATGGAAGAATATAGTTGACATCACTAGTGTTATTTTAACACCTCAGGTTTTGCAGGGCATAGCCTAAGACAGTATGAACGTTTAAATGCCCTCTTATACAGGTATTAAGGTTTAAAATTTGGCTCATATAAATAAGCATTAATTTTTTTTTACAAGTTTCATTTGAAAGTCTAATTGTCTGTTGCTGTACCACATTATGATATTAGGAAAGTATAGTACCGGTAACCTTAGAGAAATCCAATAACTATACAGTTAACAATGAATATGTATGGCACAAAGGTACCAGACTTTCCCTAGCTTGTGTTTACTTAACGGAACAGCTTGCCAGATTGCGATTTCTGCAATACATTTGTATATACTAAAAAATAAATTTTGACTTTATTTTCCTTTAAAAATCATCCACATCCAATACAGTGCGTATCAAAAAAAAGGTAATCCGAATTCAGGGGGTTAATAAGCCAAGGTTATTTAGTTTGACAATTTACATGTAGTTTACCAAAGAAGAGGAACTGCTCAGCTTTCCATTGATACCTTTATTGACCCATTGCTGTCACACATGACCGAGTACATTGTTATTGAAAATGGCAAATTCAAATCGCATTTTTGCAAGTTTGGGTAATCAGTGCAAGGCAGGATAATCAGTGAAAGTCAGTATGATAAACCAGATTTCCTTTAGGAATGACTGGACATTATTCAAGAAGAATCTCTTCTAACATTGACCTTTTATGCACCCACACCTTCAACATGCCCACCTCCCCTTTCGACACAAAGCTGACAGCGACGGAGCATGTCCGGCACTGCTCGTCTCACCATAGCCGGATCATTGCGTAAAGCATCCACTTCATTTCGAATACGGCCCTTCAATTCATCAAGATCACGGCGAGGAGTTGCAAACACATTATTCTTCAAACGTCCCCAAAGGAAATAATCACATGGTGTGAGGTCAGGTTATCTTGGTGGCCATTCCACCTCATGGTTGAAGGCGATGACTCGTTCGCCAAAGACTTCCCTCAGACAGCGATAAGGCGATGTGCTGGGGCGCCGTCTTGGGCCCACCCTTAACTTGACTAATTTTCTTGCTAGCCCTCACCTTGAGTGGCCTTTTGGCCTTGTGATGGGCGACTTACATAAAAAATTAAAAAAATAAAAATAAAAATAAATAAATTAAAAAAATAAAAAATAAAAACAGAGCTGTCTGATAACCCCACGAACCTGTCGCTCAAAGTGTTCCTGCAGCTGCGGTAAAACGTTATCATTGAGCATCTGCAGATACATGTTACCATTGACATTCCTTTGAAAGAAAAACGGTCCAATCAGCTGACCACTTCCACAAAGTCCTAACCAAACAGTCCACTTTTGTCGACTGATGTAACCTCAAAATTGAATTCTGGGGGTGTCTTGCTGGTGCATATTCAAGAACATTATGCGTATTGACCTTGCCTGTTCATGGAGAAAGCAGCTTCGCCGCCGATTACGAGATTCCGCAGAAAATTGACATCTCTCTCGGTACGGGCTATCAACCATCTGGCAAACGCCAGCCTTCTAGCAAAATCTCCTGGCGTAAGTTGATGTCGGATGTGAATCCGATATGGATGTTGGTGGAGGTCCAATCTCGTGATTCTGTTGAATGTCGCCGAAGGCAATCCCAGCCCATTTCGCCTTGCGCTGGTGTCCATAGGATGCTCAAAAGTTGCTGCCTTACTGCTGAAATGTTCCTTCTGATCGCCCTGTGCGCCTCCTGCCAGAATTCTTGTTGCGGTTGAGGCTAGTGCCATACTCTTGATATTTTCTAACATTCGCCCAGATGGTTTTGGCTGCTGGGGCTCCCGTTGTGGGAAACGTTCCTGAAAGCATGCAAACTGCGAGTTTGCTGCAACTGAGTTTGCTGCAAACTGCGAGTTTGCTGCAAACTGCGAGTTTGCTGCAAACTGCGAGTTTGCTGAAATGTTGTAACCACGAAAGCTCGCTGTTCAGTCGTTAGTTGTACCATCTTTCCAACTACCTGTCCCTAAACCCAGGCCCTTCTTAAATACCCAACTTGAAGAAAAGGATGTCGTAACAGACGATTACCGCACCAGCTTAAAAATCTTACATAATCAACTAGGCAGTCAAGTGATGCATCCATTTCAGACTGCCTTGAACTGATTACCCAAACTTGCAAAAATGCGATTTGAATTTGCCATTTTCAATAACAATGTACTCGGTCATGTGTGACAGCAATAGCTCAATAAAGGTATCAATGGAAAGCTGAGGAGTTCCTCTTCTTGGGTAAACTACATGTAAATTGTCAAACTAAATAACCTTGGCTTATTAACCCCCTGAATTCGGATTACCTTTTTTTTGATACGCACTGTATAGAAACGCTTTGCTTCAGAATTAATTTTGTAGTTCAAACCACTAGACTACAATGTCACTCGACTGACCCGGTGAATTCATTACTGATAAACCTTGTTAAAATTATATTATATTTCTGTACCAATTTCTAAGCCATTGACGAAGAATGCTTCAGAAAAATAGCTGCCAGATTCATGTGGTATCTCTTTTTAAAAATCTTAACCGACTCGTAAAACAGCTTTTCCAATTACGTAACCAATGCTGTACTTTCCCTTGAAATGAAACCCACCAAGTCTTATTAAAGACGATGTGAATGACATCACAAAAGAGCCCCAAAAGTGCTTCGAGCACAAATGTACACTTGTCTATGACAAATAAAAAATCTTACTTTGATTTTTTTTTGTATTAAGGCACTAACATTAAATCTCAAATGTTATTAATCTAAAAATTAAAAAAGAAAATCTTAACGTTATGTGAAGAAGTACAAAAATGTACAAACTCTGCATACAAATACACACGCTTTTGCCTGGCGGAAATCTCCTGGTCACGCAAAGTGTAAACTAATTATGGTCTATATTTATAAGGCTTAATGAACATTGTTAAAAACCCGGTACAGTACAATTATGTTATTATTTAAAAGCTTAGTTTGAAAAATATAAATGCTTAAAATGTAATAAATACATTATTATTATTATTGTGTGGAGGTGGGGGGAAGGGGTTGTCAGTCATCTTGTGACGTTATTTTGCCCGAGGTATTATTTTGCCCGAGGTATTATATTATGCCATATAAATTATACATACTGTGGCGGAAAATGTGCGAAAGGGTGGGGGGGGGGGGGTCGGGTCGACTCCCTCACCGTTCGTCGTCGATAGCGCTGCCACCAGGCGGAAAATTTAAAGGCCTAAACCACCGGAGTTCCGCCTCACCGGTTTAGTATCTCTAGTTGGTAGACTAGGGTCCGCTGTCAAAATATATGACCGGGTGAAAGGAGATCCTACACTAAGAATAATTCACTCGAAAGAGGAAGGACTTAGAATAGACACAGTAGGTTTGAATTCAGCAAAAAGAGAACAATTGTTTTATTTACAAATAAACCACTTCTTCCTCAAAGAACAGCACATGTAGTTACAATCTTAAATCTATAAGGCTCTCGATAAATATCTCACTTAATGCTACCAGAGAAATAATTTACACTCCTACTAATATAATACAGTCTCGTATAAATAAACCTTAATTAATGCCAGGCCCTTCGCCTGCAAATCCACTATAAAAAACAATAAACAAGTGATACAAGGCTTCAACCTACAATATCCACTTTTCCTCTAAAAACTACCGAAGTGATACTGCGCTTTCAAAAGCTGACAACAATATCCACTCCTCAAAAATCCACAAGTGATATTATTAGGCTCTCATCGTCCTACAATATCCATTTCTAACGTTATGACTGGAGAATATTAATTAAATCTATTCCAAGATCTTTCTATCCTGAATAAACTAGTATGAAACTACTTTACAACTTGGATCCTCTGCTCCAATATACAGCAATATCCTTATCCTAATGGCTCCACAGAGTTCAGCTCCTCGAACTCTAGTTAGTGGCTCCCCGAGAGTGCTCCTCAAGAAAGTTTAACTTTGCAAATATTAATCTAGCTCCACAGCTCCTCCAAGTTAATCTACAGCTCCCCAATAATTAATCTAACTCCAAAACTCATCTGAGTTGCAATATAGCTCCCCAAAGATTAATCTAGCTCCGGAGCTCCTCTAAAGTTACTATACAGCTCCCCAATAAATTTCTGGCTCCACTGCTCCTCTAATTTTACATCTCATAAAATGCCAAATAAATTCGGTGAATAATTAGTATAATTATTCACAAAAATCCACAATGTTTCTCTTCTCAAAGTTTAGAAACAGAACTCCACATACCTGTATTTATCTCACTCAGGCTACGCGATCCAACGATAATTAATTTGTATTAAATTTCTAATTATATTCAGAGATTAGCAATACGAATAATTCAAGCTCGAAGAATGATCTGGGTCAAGGTGATCTCACTCTGAAATTTGTCCTATTTATACCTTTTGAACTGCGCGCCATACGCACAGAAAGTTCTCACGCATAGTAATTAAGCCACGCCCCTAAATTTCGGTGAGAGCAAAATTAGTTCACACATAACTACTACAAAACAGATCAGAATCATATATTTATACAGTTTGATTCCGAATAAAAGAGCTGAAATATCCTATGTAAATTATCCTTTCCATTAAATGAAAGAATGAATTAATTAAGTAATACTATCCTCTAAATAATTCCACAAATCGAGTTCCAGAATGAACGTAAACAAAGCTCATTTTCATTGACAAATAGTAAATGACATCATCTCATGAATATTTATGAGCTTTTCTCAACACTGAGCAGACGATAATCTCTATCGTTTTTCTACTTAATTTTACCATCCAAAAAGTTTAATTCCAATAAACATCAAAAGAACAAAACCTTACAGAGCATAAAATAATAGAATTTTCCAGTGCTAAAGATTTAAGTTTTCCTGCTCGAAAAACTAGATAATAATTTACAAACATTTCACCAATCACAGTACTTTCTTTTTCTTATATGAGACGCCATCTTGGATTAGTTCGGTTGTGTTTACGTTTAACGTTTACACGTACATGCATGACATGTGTGTGTACATGCATGTGACAGAATGCACACGTGAATAAAAATAACAGCTACACAAGAGTGGATTTATACATCATTAAAAGTGGAAATAAAGACTCTAAAGTTACTGGAAATGTCACCGGAAATAATTACAGTTACTAGGAATTAATTATCAGGTAAGACTGACGAAAATGACTTTAAAAAACCTAGGGGCATTTTCGTCACAATACTAGGCCTAATCTACAATCAATTTCCACAGGCGCGTCTGGACGTACATCGAAAGTTGTCAATCAACAGAAAATAATTGACAGAATTATAATTTTTAACTTTGAACAAAACCCAATTCTTGGCGATTCAGGGGCCTTTAAAATAATCATCCATATCACCTGATTACATATGTCTGAATTCTAATCTAAAAACTAAATATGAGAAACCTGACAAATCATTCATACTTTCTTAAAAAATTAATGTGAAATTAAATTTAAAAATTTAAATGGAAATATGTATAAAAGTGTACGTGGTTCAATTTGTAAACAGTGTTGTAGTCGAGACCATGTCCGAGACCAAGACCGTTGACAATGAATGCTGATGACACACAGTTGTATCTATCTTTTAGACCTGATGATACCTCTTGTCAAGCTGCTGTAGATGCAATGGAAAGTTGCATTCGGGACATCAGGCAGTGGATGTTGCATGACAGGCTCATGATCAATGATACTAAGAGTGAGTTCTTGATCATCGGAACTAGACAGCAGTTGAAGAAAATAAACATTGCCAACATCACTGTGGGTGATGTTGAAATCTCTCCAACCACCTGTGTTAGAAATTTGGGGTCTTGGTTTGACTCGCAACTGACAATGAACACCCACATTACCAAGGCTTGTTCCGCGGCTTTTTTCCATCTTCACAATATTAAACGGATCAGTAAATTTCTGTCGCAAGACTCTCTTTTAACACTAATTCATGCATTTGTGACCAGTCGTCTGGACTATTGTAATAGCTTAACCCTAACTCCCTAGACAACAAAGCCAGTTGGAGGATTTTTAAGGATTTTTATTGTTTTAATACAATACCTAGGGAGTTTGGGTTAATACGGCCTGCCAATGACACAAATAACTAAATTACAAAGGGTCCAGAATGCTGCGGCTAGACTTGTTACAAATACACGCAGGTTTGAACACCAATACTATGTCAATTACACTGGCTGCCTGTTTTGCATAGGATTAACTTTAAAATCATTCTATTAATATTCAAAACTCTTCATGGCCTTTCTCCAAGGTACTTACAGGATCTTCTTACCGTTCGGAAAGAATCCAGATATCATTTAAGGTCAGGGAACAATGGACCCCTTTTGGAATATCCTAGCGGTAAAATGTTGTCTACACTTGGTGATAGGGCGTTTTCCGTGGCATGGAATGCATTGCCATGGCACATACGTAGTGAACACAGACTTGCCACTTTTAAATGTAAAATAACAACTTTTCTTTTTAATGTAGCATTCGTAAATTAATATGTGGGTGTAATTTTGGTGTGACTTAATGTGTGATTGTAAGATTAAAATGTAATGTTGGTTTTATTGCCTTCTCTCTATATTTCTACTTCTAGGGTCGCTGTGTCAGGTAGTTAGATCACATGTATAAATTACCTAGGTAGGGTTAGAGGCGTCTGTCTCCTGAAAAGGTCGAGACATTATCGATGTCGGCAGGGGTAGGCTTAAGTAATTATTATGTAATCCCCTGTCGGCGGGACAGACGTATCCCCATACTGCGGTTTGGGCTCTGGCCCGGTGACCTGACTTTATCTCAAACCTTTTCTCAATTCTTGTGTTTTTCATGTTTGTTTTTAACTCTGTTTAGAGCCATTGTTATGCGCTTTTGATCATTTCTATGTAAAGAGCGCAATATAAATTTTTAAATTATTATTATTAATAGTATGAGCAATATTAAAGTATATTTGTTTGACCAACAACCCTCACCACGAAAAACCTTACAATAATACAAAATCCCAATATTTTACTGAGGTGTAAAATGTATTTAGTGCAGCTGTCAGCATTTCCAGTTCAATTCCAAAAATGATGAACAGTGTTCCTGTCCCACATAAATGAGAAGAATTATCACGACTGTTTCAAACCATTTCTTTTTCACCACACATTTTCAAATGGGTCCTACGTGCGATCTGACCCTCCAGTGGAAGTGTCACCACCCTCATCTTCGTTACCATTCGAAACTTGAACACCTCCCACAGCCTCGTCACCTCCCGCAGCCTTGTCACCTCCCGCAGCCTCGTCAGCTCCTGCAACCTCGTCACCTCCCTCATCAGGAGCTGGCACATTTTCTTGGGTTCGCTGGTGCTTACCCTGTCAAAATGCAATATTGATTCATGTTTGTTAGATTGATACCAAGTGTGGCGGATCCAAGGGGGCAACTGGGCCACTCCCCTCCCCCTTAAAAACTGCAGAAACCTTTGCCGAGTGTTGAAGAGGAGGATACAATTTAATATAATAATAAAAACCATTCATATTATACTGCATATCATTGTGAGGTTCCTGTGCACTTTTAGTTAGCAGTTATACAAATTGAACAAATATGTTTTAACCTGGATTTTGAATTATTCTGATGTTTCTGCCTATCTGACAGCATCTGGTAAAAGTTGTTCCATAACTGAACTGGAGCAAAAGATCGGCAACTATAGGTTTTAATAACAGGGGGTCAAAAGAGATTGATGGGTACAATTACCACACATCATTGAAAATAGTAATATAAAACAAGTTTTTAATGGATTTACTTTTACTTAATGATTGTGTCCCCTTCCACTTGAAATCTGGATCCTTGAAGAATTGGAAATGAAAATAGTCCAATTGTAGGTATAGGCCTACATACATCAAACAAAAAGTGACTCAAAAGGGAATAAACAACATACATTGTATTTTGTATTCTAAAAAGTAACCATACATGATCATCCCGATAAATGACTGCGTCTAAAGTGTTTTTATCTTCGAATTGTTTTGTCAAACAAAGGTTAAATTGTCCAGCAAGTATTTGAAACAGTTGATTAGTTTTACATCAAACTTACTTCATATCAAATATCCCATGAAATATTTCCTTGCCATATTTTTGTTCTGTATTTTAATATTGTATATTGTTTACTATTATATGTTTTTAATGAGATATTTTATCCATCCTTTTATTGGTGCTTGCGCTGTTGGATGCGTAATAAAATAAAATAACATTAGTCTGAGGTTAGTGAAATTATTTCCCTATGAACACGACGATCAACATTTCCATGTAAGAATTTAAGCCAATTAATACACTTTTGGTAAAATATCTGTAAATTGCCAACCCGTGATGGTTCATCAGCATAATTCAGTGTGTCGTAATGAAATTAATGAAAAAGCATTCAGATTTTCCATACTTATTCTAACGTGGAAGTTACATTTCCAGAAGATGAAAATTCATTTGGGAATATATTTGATTAATTGTACTAGAATGACGGCACCCAAGACAGATATATTTCAAGGGATGTTTGATATTATCAACTTTACGCCAAATGAGTTTCATGTAAATTTGTTGTTTTTCTAATTTTTCCACAATTGTTTATGGGGCTTTAGTACGAGGTTTGTGTTCACCAGTGAGCATGCCTTCACTATAATCGTCACAGTAAATGTGTAATCGGCACAACATAAGAAGCTGTCATGTTAAAATGGTAGTTTTAACTCATATTAGTTGTTTAATGTATATCTTGAATCGTGGAAATTATGCGTATTCCTAGAAGGAAATTGCACATGATGTAACAACTAATAACAAATATTTTCAAATCAACATATGAGGGCAAGCTAATCAGGTATGCCTATAAAATTGGCTCCATTTTGGAAACTGCTTTGAAATAATATTCTGAAAAATAATTGGTAAAGTTTGCTTATTATTATTTCAACAGTCCTTTTTAAATGTCATTCTGCACAAATGTAAATCTAAAAAGGGTTTAATGTCATCGTTGTGTTGCATACCGGTTTCATCGTCATGTTGTTCTTTTTACACCATATATCAAAGCAATCTGTTGCCTTCTCTATGAGATTCCCTTCATCTGACTTGCAAAACAAGCGAAGAGACTGCTTTTCAAAGTTATCTAGAAGCATATGGGAGATCTGTAATGAAATTATTCACATTATAACTAAAACAAAATTAGCTTAGTCATTCTTTAAATTGATAACTGTGAGAATTATTTTCACATTATAATGCCAGACTAAATTCTGAAAAATATGAATTTATCAAGCTAGCTGCGGCATTAAAAATATTCAATTTAAAGTCCAGCGGAACTTTATCTTAGATTGAACTCATGAGCCCTGATAATACTTTTCTCCAGATTTTTATTGAGTTTGTCATTATATTATGGTAGTAAATCTTCAAAAAGTTTCATACTTCATTTTGCCCTACACCGGCGTGTGTATATCACTGTATACTCATGTGCTTTCCGAGTACAGTGTATGTGGAAAAATCTTCACAGGCGACTCGGGCAGGATTCTAATCCACCACCTCCGGCTTACTAGTGCAGACGTCTTAATCACTCGACCACCGAGCTTGCCCGATGTCGATTGGCTGGCTAGAATCCTATATAGCAGCGGGTGCCGTGATGTTTACAGTATGATGAAATTCTTGCATTGGGTGACGTGATAAACAATTGATTTAATTTTGCCCAGCGGCGGCACCAGACCTGTTAAACTGGGCGGGGGGGGGGCAAGCTTAAATTTAAGGGGGGGGCAAACATTAATCTTTAATTTAATTTTGTACTGCTGAAAACGCATTGACTTACCATCGGGGAAAAAATGGGGGGGGGGGGCAAATTGGGGGGCAAAGAAAGTAACCGGGGGGGGGATTTGACCCCCCCCCCGAAGCGCCGCCGCTGATTTTGCCCTACACCAATTGTTTATCACATCACCCAACGCAAGAATTTCATCAAACTATAAATATCACGGCACCCGCTGCTATACAGGATTCTAGCCAGCCAATATAAATTTCATACTTGCATTAATTGCTTGACCAACCACACTGTGTTTGTCATTATGTCACTCATGAAGTGATTTTACATATAGAGAAATGTCAGCATCGGCCAAAGCATTTCGACCACATTTCATGTTGTCAGCGAGATATTTTTGTTGATTTAATTGTAAGTTTTAAAGTGGGTTTTACTGTTCTCGGTAATGGGTTTAGTTATGTGCATAGGAGATTTTGGTTCCTGGTTATGGGAGTTCAGTTTTTGCAATGTGAGTCTTCGTCTTGAGTACTGGTTTTTAATGTTAGATTAAATTTTAGACTCGCTGGTCCTTACCTCATCCTTGTGTATCGGCTTTGCTGTGTTTGTATTCCCCTTGGAGTAGAAGCGAACAGAGTTAATAGGATTCTCTCCACCCTTGCCATAGTTCATGTCTACTATCTGTTGGTGATAAGTTAGCATTCTGGCTATGATTACTGAGCAAAGTCTTACATTATTAATGGAAGACGAATTGAAACACATTTTCAAATAAAACAAACATACATTGCTAGATGTAAGAGTTATGAACTGGAGTGGGTACGTACATAGTTGGGAAGGAGAAAATACTGGAAAAGGGCACAAAGATGGGTAATATCCTAGAGGCTTATATAAAGAAGGTTAATGTATCTTGATATATTTGTAAAAATAAAACTACACATGCAAGGGTCTGCCTGTTAGTAGAGTGAAACACATATAACACCACATTAAAGCAACTTACATGAAGGACTAGTTGGTCGGTCTTCAGTCTTGCGGTGTCATGTTTTTTTGTACCAACGATTTCTTGAACCATGGAGGGAATCTTAGCCTGCAAATAAATTTACCCTTTGAAAACTATTTAAATCATGCAGGTTTAGTGGCTATAGGAAAACATACAAGTGGTTTTCCATTGTATTTCATGCAAACATCATAACTATCATAATAGTGGAAGTGTAATTGGGGTCACTGTTAAAATCACAACAGTTAAAAAGTTAATTATACTGTTAAAATCATAACTTTACAGTCACTTGTTTTTAAATCAGTCATTGCTCCTGCTACAAACATGAAGAAAGTAGCATTATTTTAAAATCAGTCAATTCACAAATCAATTGTTGAACCTAAAATTGCTTGGTTTTCAGCTGTGACTGCTTATTTATTACTGTTGTTTGATAAGGGGCTGTCCAAAGTTGTTAACATTTTCAATGTAGTACTGTACTGTGCTGTGCTGTGCTGTAGCACTCAAAATAGTACTCATCAACATTTTATTTTAAGCGAATTTAATTTTGTTCCCGTTGTTTATAAATATCAACATTTTTAAAGTAGTACACGGCCGCCGATCCCCTCCCCGTGGTACGCTTTGTACTTCCTTGAAAATGTTAACAATTTTGGACAGCCCCTTATCAAACAACATTAATAAATAAGCAGTCGCAGCTGAAAACCAAGCAATTTTATGTTCAACAATTGATTTGTGAATTGACGGTATTACCCTTTTGTATTTTTTGCCTTTTGGTGTCTGTGCTTCACCAATGAAGTTGTAAAGCTGACGTTTCTGGATCTTAACAAGAATGTCCATAGCACGTTTTGGCATTTTTGTGTGGAAAATGATATCATCTGTTAGCTTAGAATATGCATCCATGTCATCGATTGCATCAGATATCTTCACTAGATTCCTGTATTGGACAAAAACATAATCAAAAGATTACAGGGCAATTCTCCATGGGAGAGAAACAAAATTGTCAAAATTTTACATTAGCAATCAAGAAATATTTCATATTGATTCTAGACCAGAATTTCATTGGGAATCCAATCCAAGTGGTTAAATTAAAAAAAACTCCTGTTTACTGGGAGATATATGGATTTTTGGATAGTAAGTCTCAAAATGTGGATTTTTGTTAAAAAATCAAATTTAATTCTCTTGGATATTGTGATTAATGGAGGCCTTGTGGGAAAATAATTATTTGTGTATCGAGATAGCCATTGTACCAAAGATTACTTTTGTATGTAAACAAATTTAAATTATTTTTCATGTTCTCCAAAACTTTAAAAATAAAACATGAGAAAAATCACAAGTAATTCTGTTACCAAAATAATGCACAAAAGTAATTTTTGGGGCGAAGAAAATAAAAATAAAAATCCAAACATAGTTTTTTTCTAAATATACCTCCCTACGTTATAAAATTTTGTTTTTCACTTTCGGACATTTGCTTAGTACTTTAATATACGGTAACGGAATTACGGTAACCATGGTTATGGATTTGCACTGCACGTATATTCAAGTTTTTATTACTGTTACAATGACTTCTGTGACAAACTTTTATTTAATGTTAGTTAATAAATGTTTTTCAAAAAACAAACAAAAAACACTGTTTACTAAAAAATATGACACAATGTTTAGTTTGAACGCAAAAGTATGCTATATTGGACGTGTATTTGTACAGTGTTTTTTATGCAGTACTTGAAGTAAACGCTCATTATTTTGGTAGGAAATTGTTAAGTTGGCATGATTTAATTGGATTATGTATGTTCAGGATATGTACTTGTGAGAACATTTTTGCATATCATTAAAAAAAACACAAAATAGAAATTGAAGTAAAATACTGTTTTTTATTACTATTTTTGCATTTAGCGCTATTTTAGACCTGTACAAATACAATACTTAATTCCGTTACCGTCCTGACGTAATTCCGTTACCACAATTGAAGGTCATTTTTTAAATAAAGGAATAATATTTCAAATGTTATTTTGCATTGCAGTTATTAACTCTACTAAAGTCTATATACTACAAATACATGTAACACCCCTTTTAGAAATTGCTCAACTTCACAGGTTTGTTTACTTCAATGACAGTATCAAAATAATGATCAAGGAGGGAATCTGTTGAGAATAATTCCTTATGTTTGCACCAATTCACACAAGAGATTCACACAAACATTTTAAAGCACTACCGGTATTACTGGAAATTACTTATAAGTTTCAATGTGATAGCAGCTCTGCTTTCACTCAGCTCCAACTCAACTTAAAGGGAAGGAACAACAGTGGTAATGATGACAGAAATTTGGGTATGCTTAATTTCTTTGAATCAGGATTTTGAAAGTTGTAAAAGTTTTAGCTTATTACAATGTTCCTCTAACAACAAAATAGTGATATAGTAAAATATTTCATTTTAACCCTTGTGTGAGATTGCAGAGGTCAAAATCAGTCAAAATGTTGATATACTTGCCAAGGTATATATAATGCACTTAAAAGTCAAACACTGTCAAACATTGTGTAGTAAGTTAAATGTGAAATATCCACCGTTTTTGACTGGTAAAAATATTGTCTTGTATTGATCAGTTCAGTTGACTGATTTTGACCACTATAGCTATTTGCCTTGGTAGCGGTGCGGTAGCTGATCTAATAGATCACCTCCGTAAAAGAAGCAATAAGGCATCTTCTTCCGTCTGTTAGCCTGCAGGGAGCCCTTGGGCAAGGTATAGTATCTGGATGCCCCCCAGCCGGGGTCAAGGTGAAGCCGTTGTTTGAGCAGGGCAGTGGACAGGTTCTCTGGCGAATGGACGGAGGTACTGCTTCTGGTACTGCACTAGTGGCAAAAGAGCTTCTAAGATATAAGATTGATAATAGCTGCACTGTCGGAGACAAGGTTCCCAGATGCTACCCAGCTAACATGCATACGTTGGGCCAACGTAAGAATTTACAGTTGGCCCAACGTCCGCAGTTGACGTCGCCTTGACGTTAATATTTCCATCGGGCTAACGTCGAAGACGTTGGGCCAACGTTGGGTTGACGATGGGCCAACCCTGCCACAACGTGCAGAAGATGCTATAGATAGGTTTGCTGCAGCATCTGCTGCTTTTGGACTCTTCATTAACATCTGAAAGACCGAGGTTATTTACCAACCAACCCCTGGAATGCATTATGATGAGCTGACAATCATGTTGAATGGCAAACCACTTAATTCCGTTAAGTGTTTCAAGTACCTAGGCAGCGCTATCGCAAATGACTGCAGCTTAGACAGAGAACTGATGACACAAATCAGCTCAGAATGTTCTGCCTTTGGACGTCTGTCAAATCGTCTATGGAGCAGACACAGCATCAAGCTCACCACAAAATTCAAAGTGTATAGAGCCACTGTTATCTGTCCGAAACTTACACTAGAGCATTCTCAAGATAAAATGGTCTCATCATGTAACGAACGAGGTTCTCCAACGGGCTGGTATGCCATGCACTGACACCGTGCTTCTCCAGTGGCTGCTCAGCTGGACAGGGCACGCTGTGAGGATGAAGGATGACTGACTGCCAAAGGCTATGCTGTACAGGGAGCTTTATGCTGGGCAGTGGAATATTGGACGGC
The DNA here is from genome assembly GCA_029582265.1 of Zoroaster sp. YZ-2022. Lineage (NCBI taxonomy): Eukaryota > Metazoa > Echinodermata > Asteroidea > Forcipulatida > Zoroasteridae > Zoroaster > Zoroaster sp. YZ-2022. The sequence goes on along the minus strand of CM055828.1, from coordinate 24,585,967 downwards.
CAACGCTTCTCAACTGTACAGGCATCGATGTCCACCAATGGGAAGACTTGTCCAGGGACAGATGTCTTTGGCATGTGTCTGTTAAGGCTGGAGTGGCAACGGCAGAAATGGTCAGGGCAGAGGACGCAGAAGCAAGAAGGAAGAGACGACACAAACGTGCAAGAGGTGCTTCATCTAGAGGGTTCTGGACCACCAGCTTTCACCTGCCGCTGAAGGGGTCTGTCATCTCTTATTGGACATTTCTCCCATGAGAGGTCTTGCAGCCAACACTACCCTCAGATCAGACCACCTAATTCTTAATGCTATTTTTATGTCTCGTTTCTGCGATGAGTCATACTAGTTAACGAGTTCACTGCCAATGATGATGATACTGACTTCAAAAAATGTGCTGGTACTCACCCGTCTTTCCCCTCTATAATTGGTGTTTCGTTTGCTTCAACTAGAGCATCCACAACCCTAAATTATTGAGAAAAGAAACCCAGAAAGATACAAGGTTAATTGAGATAATAAATATAAATACATGTAACACCTATAGAACACCATGAGTATTGTAGTCGATTCCACCATTTCTGAAATCAGTCACTGGTCCCAGATCAAGCATTTTGGCCCAAGTCAGAATCCGATTTTGACAATATTTTGACTATTCAAACAATGTTTAGGCCTAGGGAAGATTCAAACCATCATCAGCTTTACACTCAGTAAATTTACATTTACAGTTCGACCAATTTATCATTTTTGGATTACCAATCCTAAACTTTACATTTTAACCTTTTTTTTTTTTTTTTTAAACCAAGACAAGATAATTTTACAAAATAAAACTTGTAAAATGTACGACCAAATTATACAAAATGAATGAAATGTTTTAACCATTCATCAATAATCGAAGAACTCACATGGTTTCAATTATTTTGGTCACTCTGTGCTGACACGCTTTACGGTGCAGACTGTATCGTGTATGAAACAGTTCATATAAATTCTCCGCCTCCTGGAAAAATAAAGTGAATTGAACATCGGGCGAATTTACATTGAAAAGATTTCGCACTCAATATCCAGCTTGATTTATTGTGGTGATAAATGCATCCCATTGATGACACCCTCACTCTTTTTGTCCAAGCATACGGCATGCTACTTGGAATTAGCAGTGGTGCTTTCTTAGTGATAGGAAGATAAAGTTATTATGACCACCATTACCTCCACCCCTGGTGTGATGTCTGAAATTGTATAAATTGTATAAATCCTTATATTTTGAATCCATGCAAATTACCATTAACTTTTTGAATGAGGTCATTAACAGGTGCTTAACAAGCAATTATATAAGCGATACTACATGTATTTAATGAATATGGAAGAAAAGTAAAGCAAATCAAGGAAGAATGTAATAAGATATGATAATAAACCAAACTTTAGGAAACTAGATCACACAATCATTAAAACCACTTTACAGACACGTCAGAGGAGCCTGAGATTCAACCTGTGACCTTTTTTGCTGGGATTGCGGTCTCTAGCCATGTAGGGAAGGTGAACAGTGAAAAAAGAACAACAATTAAACCTTATCTCTGGTGCATATCTGCATATCACCATCCACGTTGATCACCCGGCAGAAACGTAAGAATCTGCGGTAGTCAAAGCTACATGCGAGTCCCAGATGATGACAATCTCTGATTAAGTAGTCCCACTTGTCAACGTCAATGCCGTTACGCTTATTGGCGACAATCTCATAGAGGAAACCTTTTCCCTTTGTTCTTCCTTTGTAGGGCCACTGTTCCTGAGCAAATTAAGGCAGGACAATATACATGTAACTTTATTTCAGTTTTCATTCCCATGGTTTAATGACCAGGTACAACATTGGTAATGTTGGCATAACTGCTGCTATGTACTTTCTTTAGATCATGATATACACAGACAAGGGAATGATTTTGTTCAACACTTTTTTATAGCTGATAATGGCACCCTTTTCAACTTCCTATTGAGTTAGCTTTTAGTTTCCATCAAGTTAACTTATACCAATGTTGTGCCTTACATTAAAGCATATGAAAGATTGTCAGGTCTGCTAATCGAATATATGAAACCGACTGGGTACATAAATACACTGTTTGGTATGAAACAGGGTAGACAGCTGCCCAACCCAATTTAACACAAAAGAAAATTCCTTTTTTCTATTGAGCTTTTTTTGTTATTAGTTAAATTGTTTTTTAAATAGCCAGCTGGGCCAGTAAGTTTTACTTTTAGCTATTCCACAATTTCCACGAATTTTCACTGCTCCGCGTGTTTTTAAAGTACTTTTTATATAAGTTTCCGCAGGATGGTCCAACATTTTTCAATATCAGTGTTAGTATATTTGAAAATTATGAAAAATTTATGAGAATATAGCCCAATGGAATAAAATGTAAATATAAAATAAAAAAGAACTATGATTCAGTGTAGTCTTTGTAATTTTTACTAGCCCGCTGGACTACTTTCATCTTAAAGATCTTGAATTATGTCACATTCCGTTCATGACCCCAATCTGACCTCCTTCTGGTCAAAACCGGAAGTGAAACAATATTGTGAACCACTATTATGTGGAATGACACTAAATCAAAGTTTAATATTTGCATCATCTTGAAGATGCTGAATTACATGTGTGTCACATTTCGTTCACATATATTACCCCAATCTGACCTCTCCTTCCGGTCGAAACCGGAAGTTTACATGTAAGTGAAAAAATATTTTGAAGCACTATTCCCTACATGTATTATGTACAGCCCATTTCGCACATGCACAGCCTTTTTAAACACATAATTTGTGCACACATAGCATGAGGCATATAGCCTTAAGTCGATTCGCACAGTGAACTGAACTCCATGTATAGCTTCTTGTCAAGTTGCACACAGCACCATGGATGCAAGTTTTGTTGTGAAACTTTTCTAAAGAGAAAACCATATTTGCGAAGTTCAGACTAACTTATAACTTCACAAATACTTTTATGTTGACATGAAGGACTGAAGGTAAATATATTTAATGTCATAATAAAGTTGAGACATCAAAATGACATTATCAGATATCAAATTACATCAATAACGGGTTTACTATTTTTTTAAATCATATCTCATGAACCACATAAGATAAATTAACAATCTTTGACAGACCTTGAATAACATGTAGGCTCCTATGTTCTGCAGCACTATTATTAGGCCAAAATCATCTTCGGTTTATGGTCATCGGTCGGCTTCAAAATCAGTGCGGTGACACTTTTTTTTTTTTTGCCAACAGGGAAAAACGTGACACATTGTATACGCTGTTACACACACACAAACCGCAAGTGTTAGATAATCCGTGCGTGACCGCATGTTGACCCCAAGGGGGCAGGGTTGTGGTTAGGTTTTATGACTGGAACTGTCTGGAAGTTTATTTTTGGAAAATTATGTAATTTTTCAGAAATCGCTAGAAGGGAACGGTCACCTGACTTAAAAACTGGTGAGATTAGTGTGCGCCCCTGTGGATGGCAGCACCTCCATCTATGTCCTACATTTTTGCCTAAAATTGAAGGTTCTAGCTGTTACTTCATCTTCAACTTTATACTAGTGGGAGCTTGTAACTTCTGGAATATACTGGACATTTTATGTGTGTTTTGATGGAGGGCTTCTCGTGCTTTTAAAAGGAGACATTTTTTCTGATTTTCTTCAGCCTACAGCATACAGCATATAGCCTACAGCATACAGCATAGCCTACAGCATACAGCATAGCCTAGCATATATACAGCTTGGTGATTCACTCAACCTTGAGTCTGATTCAGCCTCATTTGCATAACTCATTCAACTTGTCTTGGACATACTACAGCACCTCTTTTGTATTGGACAATGGGTAGTCCACAGCATGTATTCTTTCTTATCTTGCTCCTCAGCACTGGATCAATGTGCCTGTCTGATAAACAACACTCAGATAGGCTTTATGGTGTATCCTTACCTTGTAAACAATATGGAAACCTACTACAGCAACTCTATCCCGGCCATCATAAGAAATTTTTAGGAACTAGAATCCTATACTATGGTAATAACTGTGCCACATTCCAGCTTGAGCTACTTATATCAGGGGATATAAATCCCAATCCTGGTCCAAATTCAAGGGATTCTAACCATGAATCTGATCAATTTCATCAAACTGAACCACCGATTGCTTATGACCATGAACAACTTTTGGTGTTGAATAAATACACCAGGAAAACAGCAGCTCTACTCCCTCAGAACTTGTGGAACCGCATCAAAACCTTAGGTATCAGCACTTGCCGTCCAACACGTCGTGGTAGAAGAGGCGGTCGTCGCAAACCATGGCACAGTGCCGACCTTCAAGGCAATATCTTATCTAATGATGCTGAACGTCACATCCCTGTTCTTGCCCCACATCTTACTCATCACAATCGTGGAAATCATGGTCAAACTACATGCAGTTGTAACTTGATTAACTTGAAACCAGTGTCACGCGAAACAAACGACAAACTACATATTTTCTGTGGAATGCTCACTCAGTCAGAAACAAGACCAGTCTTTTGTATGATTACATTATAGAACATAATGCAGATGTCATATTTCTCACAGAAACTTGGTTAGGAAGTGAGGATCCTGTTACCATAGCAGAATGTACGCCACTTGGATATACTTTTTTGAATGTTCCTCGTGGTGGTGATGACTGCCACGGGGGTATCGCCATTGTGTACAGAACAGCCTTGAAATTATCATTCTTCAAAATTGAGACTACAGTTACCACATTTGAATATGCTGGTATTACCGATCCTACAAAGAAACTTCGCTTTGTCCTCATTTACAGGCCGCCCCCATCTTCTAAAAATCGTCTGAAAATCTGTGATTTCCTAACTGAATTCGATGAACTTTTTGGATGAAGTTTCGTTGTTATCAGGAAACTCCTTTTGTTGGGGGATTTCAACATCCATGTTGACAATCCTGACAGAAGTGATGTATCACATTTTCTCACTTCACTCGCTAGTGTCGGATTACAGCAATATGTAGATGAACCAACACACAATTGCGGCCACACACTTGATTTGCTGATTGCTCGGCCTGATGACTCACTTCTGATTGACTACAAAGTTCATAACAACCTATATTCAGATCATTTTATGATCCAATGCACGGTTGACTTTGCTAAACAAAATAACCCAAAGATCACCTCTCAATCACGGAATTACCGTATCCTTGATGAACAGGCATTTGCGCTGGATCTTCAACATGCTTTCAGTGATTTTCCATTTGACAGCTGTCTTGATGATCAAGTTTTATTTTATGATCATGCCATTCTTGACATTCTCGACAACCATTGCCCAATGACTACAAGGACACACATTTTCGTAATCAACCGCTCTGGTATACCACTGAAATAAGTGATGCCAGGTGCACCAAACGCAAACTTGAAAGGAAATGGAATAAATCTCGTAACACAGATGATCGGCATCTTTATGTTAAGCAGATTCATAAATTATCCAAATTAATTCATAGTGAAAAAATCTCGCTACTATAAAGAGCAACTTACAACTTGTGATCCTAAAACAGTTTTCAAAGTTGTGAATACGCTTCTCAATAGATCAGTCAAAGCACTCCTTCTACTGATTCAATGAAATCACTTAGCAATCGATTCAGCAAATTCTTCATGGAGAAAATTGTTAAAATTCGTCAGAATATCACTTCAACGCTTGAATCATCAGAGACTGGGCATGCTGAGCCAGACATTCTTCTGAGTAATGGTCATACCCAGGGACCAATTATGTCTCATTTCACTCCCGTTGATTATGATGAGATTTTTAAAGTTAGTTTCCTCCGCTCCTAGTAAATCTTGTGGACTAGATCCGCTGCCTACATGGCTCCTGAAGAAGAACCTGAGTATTTTCACCCCAGCTATGGTTTCTATTATAAATTCATCTTTGACGAATGGCAGTTTTCCTTCAGCTCTAAAGGATGCTATTGTTATACCACTTTTTTGAAAAGCCTACGCTTGATCACGACACTCTCAAGAACTATAGACCTGTGTCAAACACTGCCTTCTGTCTAAAGTGATTGAAAAAGCTGCTCTTCGTCGTGTTTCCAAGCATTTGGAGGTTAATAATCTGCATCAGCCATTCCAGTCAGCATACAAGTCCAATAGCAGCACTGAGACAGCCTTGTTGAGAGTCAAGAGTGATATAATGTATGCTCTTGATAATCGGCAGGCTGTTCTCTTGGTGTTGTTGGTTGTCTGCTGCTTTTGATACAATTGATCATTCTATACTTTTAAATAGAATGTCAAATATATTTGGTATTACTGGAAGTGTTCACGACTGGTTTCATTCGTACCTCACTGGCCGGACTTGCAAAGTAAAATCGCGAATGAATACTCCCGAGCCTCAAGCTCTCGATTTTGGTTTGCCGCAGGGCTCTGTTATCGGTCCGCAGTCCTTTTCATTCTATCTATACATCCACTCGCCGACATCATTAAGCGCCATACCAATGTTAAATTTCATTTTTATGCAGACGACAGCCAGGTGTATATTACTTGTGATCCTCGAGACCCAAATGATGTGAAACACGCTTTGTCGACTTTGACCACTTGTATTCTTGAAATCAAAACATGGATGACGCATAACATGCTGCAATTAAATGACACTAAAACTGAATTCTTTGTTGCCGTCACTCCAAGATTATCTCATACGTTGCAGGACATCTCTCTTAAGATCGGTAATATTGTCATCAAGCCATCCACCTCCGTCAGAAATCTCGGTGTGGAATTTAACCAAAAATATGAACATGTCAACCCATGTGACTTCGATTTGTCGTTCACTAAACTTCCATATCCGCAATTTATCTCAAATTAGAATGTTTATTGACCAGACTACTTGCCATCACGCCGTTCGTGCACTTGTTACATCGCGATTAGATTATGCTAACTCTCTTCTTCATGGTATAAATGTTTCTGATATCAAACGTCTTCAGCGTCTCCAAAATCGTGCAGCCAAACTTGTTTTCCAGGCTAAAAAGTATGATCTTGCGTCGCCATTTCTCCAACAACTCCATTGGTTGCCTGTCCACCTCGCGTATTGTGTTTAAGATTTTAACTGTTGTATACAAATGTTTCACCAAACAGGCACCAACGTATCTTTCAGACCTCATCATTCCCTACAAATCTAGGAAATCCGGACTTCGCTCAGGCAATGATGATAGACTAGTTACGGTGCCTAAAACCAACACTCAATCTGGTGACAAGGGTTTTTATGCTGCTGGTCCTATGCTATGGAATAACTTGCCTCACTACATCCGTCACACTACATCATTAACAAAGTTCAAGAAAGATCTTAAGACTTTTCTATTTTAATTGTTTTTGTTTTGGGTTTTTGTAGTTGTATAGTTTGTTCCTTGTATTTTGTTAAGCGCTCTGATACCAGTTTCTTCTGTGTTTGAGCGCTATATAAATGTTCACATTATTATTATTCACATTATTGAGATATTAGCAAGTTTCCAACTTTTAGGAAGTTGGCCCATGGCAAGAGAAATCTGAAATATTTTATGAAGTATGTAAGATAAGGGAGACACATCGTTACGTAAAAAAGTAGCACTAATACCGTCAGGGCCAGGGGCCTTTCCTACAGGAAGGGACTTGATGATGTTGCGAATATCACTGACGGTAAATGGGACAGAGGAAAACTCGGGGATAGGGAGATCACAAGTTGAAGGTTCATCACTAACAGTGACAGACGGAGAAAAAACAGAAACGAAGTGATCATTGAAGGCATTGGCTATGTCAAGAGGTTTACGTAAGACATGTGGGCCATGATTAAATGAAGGGGGAGCTGGCGACTGTTTTCTACTACGGACAAAAGCCCCAAAACGTTGTTTGTTATCATTGGATTTAAAAAGACCATTAACAAATTTCTTATAGGCCACACGAATTTTGTATTTGATTTGATTACGTAATTGTTTATAAATGTTCCAGTCTTCATGAGTTGCAGAATGTCTAGCCCTATTAAAGAGTTTGCGTTTTCGAAAAATGAGATGCTTCAATTCACCATTAATCCACGGGTAGTTTTTCTTTTTCATACGTCTCGTGGATGATGGTAAGGCATCCTTGACGGCAGCATCCACAACATCTAAAAAGCCTTCCCACGTTGACTCGATGTCATCTTTGTCAATAAAAAGGTCCCATGGTGCATAGTGTAGGAGGTCATTTAAGTGTTGAATATGCTCAGGGTTGTTGTAAGACAGGAACTGCCGCACAATTGCTGGGGTAGGTGGAGCACGGTTAGCGCGAAAGTAAAAATTTACTCCATTGTGATCACTAGAGACTAGATTTGGAACGGTGCAGACTTGTGTTACACAATCCGGCTTACTGATAAATATGAGGTCAATTATGGTTCCGATTGACGGGTTATTTGGTGAAGGACGTGTAATGTCTAAAACAAGCTGAGTGAGATGTAAATGATCAGCAATTTCAAAAAGTGATGACCGGTTGGAAGATACAACTCCTGGTGAACAGTCAACGTTGAAATCGCCCATGAGAATAATACCATCAAAATCAGGAATAAGATGTTCTATATTCCCAACTGCATTGTTCAATTTGTCCCAATAGGATCTATTCTCATTTGGGGGTCGGTATATCAATCCGATGAGCCATTTTGTGTAAAGACAAGATACTGACACCCACATCAGTTCCAGCTCGGTTGACTCATGTTCACAAAGACGAACAGGGTGTAGACTGTTATTTATTGCAAGGAGAACGCCGCCACCTGGTGTAGGGCGATCTTTACGGAAAATGATGTACTCGGTAGGTAGATTCAAAACGGAGTCATGATCTTGATCGGTGAGCCATGTTTCCGTAAGTGCTACTATGTCAATCTGTTTGTTGTTGGTATCAAATGCCCTCACCTCGTTGGTTAGCAAGCTGATGGATTATTGTCAAATGGTATAAAGATGCATCTTTTTGACAATGGCCTTTTAACCGAAAGCCAACATGGTTTTGTTGCTCGTAGGTCATGTGTGACCCAGCTGTAATGTTTACCATGCATGGGCTTCCATTCTTGACCAGCGTAATCCGCCCAGGATAGATGCCGTCTTTCTAGACATCTCTAAAGCCTTTGACCGTATGCCTCACCATCACATGCTTACCAAACTTACTACTATGTTCAACATTAGGGGCTCTCTTTGGAGATGGGTCAAAGATTTTCTGGTTGACCGTCAACAAAGGGTACACTTCCTTGGGGAAAAATCTGAATGGGCCAATGTTCGATCAGGTGTTCCCCAGGGGAGTGTGCTTGGCCCCTTACTATTCAACTTGTTTGTTAATGATATCACTTTTGGCTTGACATCTACTTGTGTTTTATTTGCTGATGATGTCTTAATATATCAGCCAATCAAATCTATTTATGATGTGACTGTTTTACAACAGGACCTAGACAAGCTGTATAACTGGTGTACTGACAATGGAATGACTTTTAATGCTACTAAATCCAAAGTTATGCATGTTACTAGAAAACGTAACTTGCAGCTGCCCGTTTACATGTTAAGTCATTCTCAATTATCTATTACTAGTTCATTTAAGTACATCGGTGTAACTTTAAACTCTCAGTTAACTTGGGATGATCATGTTAAGGATGTTGTTTCTCGTGCCAACAGAATGCTTGGATTGATTAGGACTGTTGCATTTAATTCCTCTGTTTGTGCTAAATTATGTTTGTATAAGAGTCTTGTTCTTCCTGTATTGGAGTATGGGATACCTGCTTGGTTTCCTCAAACTCGGATGCAGGAGGAGGCTTTTGAACGTGTCCAGAGGTGTGCGACTCGGTTTATCTTAGGTCAGCGATTTGGAGAAATGTCTTACACCGACAGACTTTGTACTCTAAAATGGTCTTCCTTATCAAGTCGCCGTAATTGTTTGATGATTTCCTTTGTTGTTAAGTGTCTTTTTAATACAATTAAATGTGAATCTGTAAATAGGAACATTAGTGTTAACCATAGGTATGATAGCGCTTTAACATTCAAACACTTATTTGCCAGAACCCAGTCCTTGCATCTCAATGCGATCAATAGATTCCCCAGGCTCTGGTCAGCTCTGCCAGTTGAATTTCGCAATTCTGCCATTTTAACTTCTCTGCCGTCCTTTTTAAAAGCACTGAAGCATGAAGAAAGTGTAACCACTGCTAATATTTCTTAATTTGGTTTTGTTTTATCCTTTATACAAATTTATAATATCTATGTGCAATTTCCATAATTAAGTTAATATTTATTTAGTTACTTAATTAAGTTTTTTATTCATCTATAGGATTATTATTTATTTACTTATTTACTTAATTATTTAGTCTTTTATTTGTATACTTACTTATATATATTTTTTAATTGACTTATTGATTTATTTACTTATTTATTTATTAATTTATTTTATTATTTATTTATTTATTTATTTATTTATTTATTTATTTATTTATTTACAGTGTAATGTGCCTATATCTCTTAGTTTTCATCAATTCTTTTCATATTTTTAATTTGAAGTGCCTTGTGCATTTTAATTTCACTTCAGTTTTCATCAGTATTCCTTTTTCTTTTTCCTTTTTTCTACTCTTAAAAACTGGAGTATTCTCACATATTTCATGCTTTTTAATGTTATATTTAAATTTAAAACCTTTGAAGTACTTGTATTTATTTATATCTTTTTTGATTAATTATTTGTTTATTTTTATTTACATAAATTATTCTAAATCAATATATATTTTATCTACTCCTTGTTTTACAACCAGATGTGGGGCAGCAGGTCTACGGATCACAGTAATTGCTTTGCTTTTGTTGCTCCAAGCCCATCTGGAAGTATTATTTTGTATTGTTGTATTGTTTTGTTTGTTGTGATGGCTGAATAAATAATAATAATAATAATAATAATAATAATAATAATAATAATAATAATAATAATAATAATAATAATAATAATAATAATAATAATAATAATAATAATAATAATAATAATAATAATAATAATAATAATAATAATAATAATAATAATAATAGCGTAGTATTTTCTAGAGGATATTAAAAACCATAAATACGGGCTGGTAGAGGACTTTGGATAGGACTTGAGAAACCATCAAGACTTCTGTAAACAGGACTTGATGAGGCTATATCGAGACTTCAGTGCACAACAGCAGCTAGGACATGTGATGTTGCTTACGACTCGTCTGTGGAGTGTTTTGAGAAAGTTCGGCTTGACCGAGTGAAGTGTCTGAGAGCTGAATTTAATTCCGGAAGAGACATTTTGTGAACTAAATCTACAGTTCAGTATTTTGGGGTTTCTTCTTTCCCACATTGTTGTGACAGGAGTCAGCTTGCGTCCCCATGGTTTCGTCTATTTCCGGCCGTTTGTTGGAGGTGAATTTGCCCCACGTCCAGCTCTATTTACACCGTGTCAGAGAACTGTTTTTGTTTCGTTTTTCGCTGGAGCTTGCTCAGTCCTCGCCCGTAAGATCTTCTTATTTAGTATAGGATTTTTTCTTAATGTACACTTGTTTACCCTAATCATTGTATGCTTGTTAAACCCCATCAATATTTGAAGTGGTTGATATTTTCATTATTAAATCACTTTGTTTCTTATTGTTCTTTATATCAGTGTGACCTTGTTTGATTTCTTTGTTGCATCTGAGAAAATTCAGGCCTTTTGAGTAATTTGCATTCACGGATAGTTTGAAGATTTTCAGATCGTAACAACGCGGGAACCAAATTTTTCATATACAAAGGATGGTGGGTAAGAGAGGCCTCACAAGTCAGGCAAACATTCACACCCCTATGTGAAAAAGTTGTTTAAAACACAGCATGGCAGAATTCCAATGGATCCAACAATTTGGCTGCAATTGGACATCGTTTCATAGAAAAAGAAAGAAAATGAAAAATGCTGACGCGCAGGTCTGAGGCAATGCGCACAGGAATTTTAATATGAATTCTGTGAATAAAATGACTTAAATATGTTTGACGATGTCATCACAGATCAGAGCGCCCTCTAGAGGCAGTATTTAAACCAGAAATTATCGAACAGAATTTCATCAAATTTAGTACAATGATAAAAGACATGTATTTATTCTGTGTGAAGTATAAATTTAGTCATGTGACTGAACAGTAAGTTAATGTGTCCAGCATACATGTATATAGCACATTATATGTAATTTTACTTATTATGAACAATCATACATGTATCTCCAGAACTAAAGTAGGTGCTAATGCAGCTATTTTTTAAAAATCAAAAAAGTATTACTGTGTCAGATATATGACCTTCAAATGATCAGATGTGACCTTTTTACTTTGGTCCAAACAGGAAGTTCATATTAAGCGCATTCTAGCACAAAATGTATAGGTCTTTAGAGTATAAAATTTATATTGTCATGACAAATGACGTCAGACATTTTCAAAAAATATAATTATGACATCATCAACTGCTCACTTGATTGAACTGGAAGAACACCTAGCTTTTGTGAAGACAAAAACTTGTCCAGTTATTATTTCTCATGCTTACCTTTTTCTCACGTGGTCCCGCTATCTGTTCCTCAATGAATGTAATGTCTTTCTCAACGAGATTGTACTCAGCAAATGTACTTTCCAGTTGGTTGGACTGAATAATATGGTCCAACATCTTCACTGAGGCTTGCTCATGCTGTATATAAAAGATTATGTATGTAGAAAAAACAAATAATGGCATTAAAAAAATAGAAGCAGCATTTCCATAAACTCTAGTACATTGGTACAACTCAACCGATCAACCCCCAAATAAATCAACAGATATTGATCTGTTATGGTGTGAAGTTGGTGGGCCCTCCAGTGTCAGCACATTTCATGTTCACTTATGAAAACTTCAATTGCTGCATCTGAGAATTTTGAGGTTCAAAAATAGTTGACATCCTGTCATTTCAAAAGTGTTTTGCACATTCTGAATACAAAGAGGCATGGAGGTACATGTACATGTATGGAAATGTTTTATATATTACATAATTACACAGATTCAAATGAAACAAGCAAACAAAACTTTGTGAAAGAACGCCACAGTCTTGAAACTGCTTTTATTGCCAAAACTTGTGCGGGATGACGAAAAAATTTAGCTATCCGGTCACATGAAAAACGCAGGCGTACACCATGCCCAAAAAATGGGCACACCTGGTCATACACTGTGGGTACTTCTGACCACAGTGAATCATTATTGGGCTTTACACCAGGCCCAAAACCATTAAATGGCACACCTGGCCATATCTGTGGGTACAACTGACCCAACCATTATTGGGCTTACACCATGCCCAAAACAATTAATTTGCACACCTGGGCATAATAATAATACATGTAGAGTATCACAATGAGTATAACCAATCAAGTAAATTGTGAAGTCCCACCTTGTTGATGTATAAAGTTACTCAAAGAAATTTGCTAACTTAATGTAAAAAGTATTTGGCCTGAGAAGTAAATAATTTTATTGAAATATACCAAAACTCTGTATTTGCTGTGTGAATCCTGTCCAAAAACGCCAAACGCGCAATGCGCTTCCCACAAGGAAAACACAGAAAACACAAGGAAGATTTGTTTTTGGTGACACCGCAATGTGCTGTCTCAAATAGAACCCATGAACGTCAACCAGGTCATTGGTGACTTTATACACGTCACTGTTGCCCTTCTAGACCACAGGCAAGGGAAATCAAATGAGCATGCTGCCCATGTGCTGACAGAGTCACTGATTACTAACAAGATCTATGGTTCCATTAAGATTCATTTATTCATTTTATTTTTTCCAGTATTGGAATACTACAATAATAATTTACAAAACACAAAGAAGTAATGCTGAAGATGACACAAGTAAATAAGCACCAAAGTAACACTATGTGTACCATACCTTAAAGAGGGGCTCTAAGGTAAAATTTAGTTTTGTGATTTTCCAATAACTAGAGTCCTTATTAAAGTGTGAAAAAAATTACAAAAAAAATTAGTCTCTAACCTCACGTTAAAGTGATGTAAAATGTCATTTTATTTGATAACCTTCCTGTGTGAAATTTGTTAACATCCAAAGACAACAGTGACGTCACATTTCAAATAATGGATCTCTACATTTTTGTACGGTGAATTTGCAGTTCATTCCTGAATCTCCACAATATTTGATCAAATCGGCGTTGAAATTGACTTTTGACAAACAAAAAATTCCTGTATGGAATGTTACAGACTCATTTACCGTAAGAAAATAGTGACGTCATCTTTCAAATATCGCTCTGAAAGGGTATCAAATAAAATGATATGTTACACCACTTTAAAGTGAAGTTAGAGACTTGTAATTTTTTTCACACTTTAATAAGGACTCTATCTATTGGAAAATGAGTGCACCACAAAACTGAATTTGACCTTAGAGTGCCTCTTTAACAGACCCCGGAAGGCATGCATTACATTCATGTCGTGAAATTGGTAACTAGGCTTGGGCGGTTCCACAATTTCTGGAACCGGTTCGGTTATAAAAAAAAGACTCGGTTCCGAGTCGGAACCGGTTCCTAGAGATTCAAAGAAAAACATAAGGATTACAGAAAATAAAACATAGGCCCTACGGTATATTCAAACTTCGTTGTGTCCCTAATACGAAACGATGAAGTTTCAATTTTCAACCGCAAATGCAGCGATGATTATGTTGTTTAATTTAAAATATGTTTCAGAAACTTTAAAGAAACTTTTTGGAAACGTTAAGCTAAGTTGGAGATTTGTTTCCATTATCCTACCATTAGCAAACAACGTTACAAGCCGTGCGAGTACATGCCATGGCTTTGCATGCACATGCTTCAGGGGTTGGAGCAATTAAGCAATTATACCACCCCCTATGCACAAGGTACCGTACTACCGTCCATGCCTATTGAAATTACATTAAGTGTAGTGCTCAGTGGCGTAGCTATGGGCGGGCCAGGCAGGGCCTAGGCCCGCGCACTTCTTGTCTAGGCCCTGCCATTGCCAAATAAAGAAGCTTTTTGTATAACTTTTTTTTTTTTTAAACGATTTATGTTGTTTGCATTCCTCTTCTATGTATGTTTGTGTGATATAGGCTACAGTGCATTTTATTTTATACTGTATACTTTAAAAAGGACAGGGGCTATCATGCTTGTAGGCTACTGGTTGGAGGCAACAACCTGTCTATTATTTATTTAAACCATTTAAATTTTGTTTTGTGTAGCGTCACTATAGCGTGTGTTGTAATTGGCTGGTTCAATGGCATTGCCGAATGAAATCGCGTGCGTCATATCACTCAGTTCGGTTATTTTCTAGAACCTACCATACCAGCTGTTTCGCTGACGCTAACGTTTGCTAATTTTTACCGCGACCTAGTAGCTTATTCAGCAGCAATGGCGAAAAGACAAATGTCCATTACAGGTTTCTTTAAAAAACCAAGATTGGAGGAAGAGGAACATGTCAAGAAATCTGTTAATCTTGGGGAGGGGGTCAGTGTCAGTGATTCTGCGCTGAGAGACGAACAACAACCTTCACTGCTAACGACAACGTTACCGGCAACTGACACAGAAATGGCTAACGTTAGCCAACAGTCCGCGCCACGGACTGAGGAGGAATGTGACCCAGGACCAGGCCCATCACAGCCATCAAGGACTCCGCCACCAGACCTCTCTGCTGTCGACGAACCGGAGACTCAACCAAAATTGCAAAGTTTTCCTGGGACTGTCAAATCCGGAAAATCGCGTTCCTTTTCTACAAATTGGTATAAAGAGTTCACCTGGATTGAGTACAGCAAATCAAGGGATGCTATATTTTGCAAATGTTGTCGCCATTTCCCTGGGATTCGTACGGAATATTCTTTCGCAAGAGATGGATTTACAGATTGGAAGCACCTCAGACTGGCTTGTTCCAAACACGAGAAAAGCAAACCGCATGCTATTGCTCTTAGTAAACTGGTGGCATACAGAGAAAGTCATGGGCCAAATAGCCGTGGGACTGTTCTAAACCAAATGCATGGAGATGCCAGTAACATTGCTTTCATTGAACGAAACCGTGAACATGTGAAGGTGGTACTAGATATCGTCATGATGTGCTAAACAGGACATTTCTCTCCGGGGCACAGAGAAACAGAGGATGCCTTAAATAAAGGTAACTTTTGGAATTGTTCAAGTTCATTTCCAAGTATGATCCACAAGTGGAAAACAGGCTCCAGCAGCTTCCACGCAACGCTACACTGATGAGCCCCGAGATTCAAAATGAGCTACTGGAATGTGCAGCTTCATTATTACTTAGAAAAATCAAGAAAGAAGTTCAAGAGTCGACACATTTCGCCATATTAGCAGATGAGTACAAAGACCAATCCAAACGTGAGCTAGTAGCTGTGTGTCTCCGTTTCATTCATGGTGGGGTGATAAAGGAGAGGGCTGTTGGATTTACTGACACAGCTGATATGTCTGCAGATGGGATAGCAAAGAAAATCCTGGAAGTACTTGAACCGTTGGAGCTGGATCCATCTCTTTGTGTGGGATTTTGTTTTGATGGTGCTTCAGTGATGTCGGGAAACAGAGGTGGGGTACATATTATTCTGAAGCAAACCTTCCCACGAGCTGTTTATACACACTGCAACTCCCATCGGTTGAACCTTGTTTTATGCACCGCTGCTAAAGTGTCAGGAAATATCAGCACGTTTTTTGATACCGTGAATCAGCTCCATAATTTCATGTCTGGGGCCCGCAGACACGCGCGGTTCATGCAACTGCAAAAAGGAATGCACCCCAGCGGGAAGCTTATGGAGCTAGAGAGACCTACTGATGTAAGATGGAGCTCGAAGTCAGGATCCGTTAGTAAAACACTGCAGCTACTTGACGTGATATTGGAGACTCTAGCTGAATTTTCGGAAGAAAGTGGGCAAACAAAGTTGGAAGCAGAGTCCCTATTACATCAAATTCAAACCAAGAAATTCATCTTTCTTCTTGTAACATTCGGCAAACTATTTGATGTAAGTGACTTTGCAACAAAGGGACTACAGAGCTCTACCTTATGCGTCTCTGATTGTATTGATCTGATAGGGATTCTAAAAGACAGCTTTTCCAAGTTCAGAGAGAACACGAATAGTGACTTTGACAAAGTCCTAAAATTAACTGAAGAGTTGATGAGGAAGAATGATATCAGTGATTGGGATGTCACCTCCTCGCGACAGAGAAAAATACCGGCGAGGCTGAATGACACTGTGGTGACCACTTCGTTGGGAAAGAGCTCCAGTATAAAAAGCAACGAAGATCTTAGGAAAATGTGGAATGCTCTTCTGGATAGACAGATAACAGAACTTAATAGCAGGTTTCAGGAAGACACATATGGAATTATGCAAGCAGCGGCCTCCTTACTGCCTGGATCCACAACATTTGGGGAACACGAGCTGCTGAGGAACCCAAGCAAGCAGTTTGGCATATCCATCGAAGAAGCTGAATATTCTGTTTTCATACAACAACTGAGACGCAAAATGAATGCGGGACAGAACATTCCATCTCTAATGGAAGTGCTTGACAACTGTCCAGCAGAGATTTTCCCCAACGTCAGCGCACTGCTACGGGCCATCATAACCCTCCCAATGACCTCGTGTACAGTAGAGAGAATCTTCTCAACGACAAATAGGATAACAACAAGACTGAGAGCCTCAATGTCAACAACTCGCCTGAACAATTTCGCCCTTTTATCCTTTGAACGGGAATTGTCGGACTCATTGGACTATGATGAAATTATATCCATCTTCAACAGCAAGCCCCGGCGCCTACGTCTCATCCTGTAGGCCTATGGATTAGGCCTTCACAAGAAGACGTCAAAGGTAGGCCCATACTACTATTTTTCTGTTAACCTATTTGTTATAAGTTTGTTGTGTTACTGTTGTGAAGCACTTTGTAAATATTGTGTGTCAGTGTGTGCGTGTGTGCGTCGGTCGCTGTTCCACCGGCACAAACATAAATCGGCGCCCGTGTATGGATGGATTTATGGATGAATTCTATGGCCCGTCCATTTTTACTCAGGCCCAGCCGAATCTTTATTTCTGGCTACGCCACTGCACGTGCTGTCAACATTTTGTAACAACATCTCCATTATAACCAAAGTATCCATGTTATGGGGCCACTTTATAAACAACTCAGTGATGCACAATGATACTACTAACGCACAGACATTGCGGTTTGCTTCAGTTGTATGTGTGGCGCCTTCACAAGTTTGCCGTAGTCTAGAGTTACATTTTGTCGGTCACTCATCAAAGAGAATCGGGTATTTTGACTGGAGCCGGTTCTCGGCTCTAGAGTTGGAGCTCAGAAAACTGCGTATTTCAATTGGAGCCGGGTTGGTCCTCAGTCTGGTATTTTGCTGGAGCCAGCTCTGACTGGGACTCGGCTCCCAGCCGGCTCTGGGACTCGGCTCTGGGACTCGGCTCTGGGAACCGGGTATTTGAAGGACTCGGTTCCGGAACCGACTTTTGCGAGTACCCTGTTCTTTAAAAGAGTGGAACCGCGGTTCCGATTCTTAATTTGGAATCGGGTAGAACCGGGTACCCGCTGGAACCGCCCAAGCCTATTGGTAACACCTTGCCTAATTTAAAACTTTAAGGTTAACTATAGCTCAAGTGTTGTAACAAATACAAGGTGTTCAGGTGAACTTCCGCTTCAATCAAATTATCATCGATGATGTCACAATCATATTTTGCAAAGATGTACCTCTTTTATTATAATAATAAAAATTCCATATCCAAAAGACCTATAAATTTTAATTTAGAATGTGTTAAATTTGAATTAATCCACAGTGAGGACCAGGGCAACAATACCCAATAATTTACACACCACCTGTCACTGAACCAAGTGAGGTATCATTACTGAATGTGTATTTGGGCAGCCGCTTAAAAACTGTATTCTGATCATGACAGAAAACAGTCAAACCCAGCCACCCCACTGATGCACATCATGAATGCAATATTACACTAGGGCATTACAAAAAAACACTAAATGCATTAACCCCCCTAAGACCTTTGGTCATGAACGAACTATTGGGATGAAATTTGTAGTGTCCTATACAACATGCAATACCATATGGGGAACAATATTCTATGTAACACCAACAAAGGATTGTGGCTAAGGAGAAAAAGGTTGCTTTACGAGAGAATATAGATGAACAGAGTTAAACACGGAGATCATGAGTCAGTACTCAATGTTTCATTAATTTTTATGAGTCTTAAGGCCACTACACTGGCAACGAGGATAAATAGCTGCCATTAGAACATTTTGAGATGCTCCTCGGACACTATCAGAGATTCTGTGCTCTTCTTTGAGGCTGAAAAGAGAGCGATCGCAGTAACGTTAGTTCCAAACAGCCAGTGACACATACATCACATGCACACAACACACGTCACTTACGTGGATTGGACTCGCAGGTACAATACGTACTACTCGCCAAAACAGGCTCACATTATTGTCACTGTTTACCATACGACATTGCCCATTCGAATACATCCAATGGCAAACTACCTGCCCACTTTTCCTTCATTTGAATATGAAGAAGACAAAGTGAATGCTGCACTGCGCTGGGAGAAATGGACCAAGCGCCTTGAAAACTTATTTGCTGCAATGGACGTACAGGATGACAACTACTGCTCCACTATGGGGGAGCTAGCAGGTACATGGAATTTATGACGCAGAAAAGCCCACAGAGCCTGGCAATTTATACACTGAGACCAAGACAGTGCTGGACAAATACTTCAAGCCAAAAAAAACATTGAGATGGAAATCTACAACTTTCGATCCTGCCACCAGAAGGAAGGTCAGTCACTAGACGACTACGCGACTGAACTTCGATCACTTGCAAAGACATGTGACAGATAGCCAACACGCATGCCTCTGCTATGGAACGTGAAAGCCTTCACGCAAAGTCGCAATGAAACTGAAATAAAGCTACAAAGGTAAACAACAGGCAGACAAGAAACCCCAGACGCGCCCAAAAATACAAACGTGCACACCTGGACACAAACAAAACAAACAATGCATTTATTGCGGTGGAGAGTATCCACACGGTGGAGAGTATCCGGAACATGCCCGGCTAGACATACAACTACTGCGGAAAACCAAACCATTTCAAACAAGCCTGCATAAAGTGCAAGAAGGACAAGGCATTCCACAACATCCAACCCCACACGGACACTACACCGGACACGGATGGCAAACAAGCCGACTCGAGAGATGACGATTACTCTTTTACGGTAACAGCACAAACAGACATCGATCATGCCGTATACGTCTTGTCACTACCAACAGCTGCTGTCAAGGTCAACGACCGTCCAGTAAAACTCTTAATTGACACAGGATCGACAGTAAACATTATCGATGAAAACACATACCGGTGCATTGATACCCCAAAACAAAGCAGTATAAGCAGTCGCAGGTACACGCATACGGCGAGGCCAAACCGATACACATTCTTGGACAGTGCAAACTCACAGTCGAAACGACATCACGGATACGTCACAGGCTCCCCACTTGGGTACAAGACAGCAACCAACTTGCAACTGATCAACATCGTAAATGTAGCCTCACAGACGGAGCAGTACAAGAGGAGATTCCCAGGACTGTGGACATTGGTAAGCTGAAAGACAAGCAAGTCAAACTTCACATCGACAAGACATTGAAACCCAAAGCTGTGACTAACAGACACACGCCCTTCCACCTAAGAGCCAAGGTGGAATCTGAACTCAAATGATTCGAACAACAGGACATCATTGAACGGGTATATGGGGATCCCACTCCATGGGTATCCCCGATCGTTACGCTTCCAAAAAAGGATGTGTCGATATGCGCCAACCGAACAAGGCAATTCAATAGGAACGACACAGCACACCTACAGTGAACGAGCTGATCAGTGACCTAAAACGGTGCCTCAGTGTTCAGCAAAATCGATTTACGCTCGAGCTATCACCAGCTAGAGCTCGAAGTAAGCTCGCGATACATCACAACGTTTAGCACGCACATCGGCCTATTCAGGTATAAACGCCTCAATTTTGGAATTTCCTCTGCAAGCGAGATCTTCCAAGAAGCGATTCGTAATGTCATAAGTGGTGTGAATGGAGCGAAGAACATTATAGCGATGACATAATCTGTTTTGGATCAGGGCCAAATGCACAACGCGACCACGACACTGCGCTCGACCAAACATTGTAACGTCTCCATGACAACGGCCTCACTGTTAACAAGTGTGAATTCAACGTAAACAGGGTCAAGTTCTTTGGCCTTGTCTTTAGCCCAGAGGGAGTATTGCCGGACCCCGAGAAAGTCGCCGCCATCTGAAAGACAGCCCCACCAAAGTATATACAAGAACTACGCAGTTTCTCGGAATGACCAATTACAGCTCCCGCTTCATTCAGAACTACGCTACGCTAACAGAGCCACTGCGACGTCTCAATAGGAAAGACGCAATTTGGGACTGGTCTCAGGAACAACAGGATGCGTTCGGTACGCTCAAGTCCGCCCTTACAGACAACACAAAAGTAGCATATTTTGATACAACCAAGGACATAGAAGTCTCTGTGGATGCGAGCCCTGTCGGACTTGGGCCTATACTGACACAGGCCAGCCGCATCGTCGCATTCGCCAGTCGCGCTTTGATCCGTCAAATCCCGGTACAGCCAAACCGAACGAGAGGCACTCGTGATCGTGTGGTGTGTGAACATTTTGATATATATCTTCACTATACTAACAGAACATAAACCCCTTGTGTGTATCTGGGAAAGGCCACGCCCACCACTACGAATCGAGAGGCCTTCGGCTTCAACCATACAAAATCAGTATCCAATATAGACCGCGACATGAGAACCCGGCAGACTACATATATCACATCACCCATACACCAGCCTCTCCAAGGCATCTCGCAAACAGAAAATTGCAGAACAGTATGTGAACTTTATTACGACAACTTTGGTCCCCCACGCAATGAAAATAGATGACATTGTGGTGGCAAAATCGCGTGATCCAACCCTACTGAAAGTTATGGATCTCGCACAGATAGGACGCTGGTTCGAGGTTGACAAAATCACTGATCCCACGATCAACCTGAGAGACCTGCACCAATACCGCGCCATCAAAGACAAACTTACATGTCACACGCGAGACATTCTACTACGAAACGACAAAATCGTTGTGCCAGCAACATTACGCGACATCGCCGTGTCCCTTGCACATGAGGGTCACCAAGGCGTGGCCAGAACCATAGCCATGATACGATCCAAGGTCTGGTTTCCGGGGATCAACGAAAATGTGGAAAAGACAATTCGGAATTGCCTCGCATGCCAGGCCGTCTCCAGCACACCTGGACCCTTCGAACCACTCCGTATGTCGGAAATGCCACCAGGGGCATGGCAAAAGCTTAGTATGCACTTCTGTGGACAGTTGCCCACAGGGGAATACCTCATGGCAATTGTGGATATAGTGAAATCGGTCTCTGCAAATGCCGTCATTCCGGTCCTTGATAAAATACTAGCAACATTTGGCTGCTGCATCGGCAGCCCATTCACTTCCCACGCCTTCTCTCAGTTCGCAAAATACAGTGGTTTCGGACATCGCCGCATTACCCCACAATGGCCATGGGCCAACGCACAGGCCGCAGCTTTCAACAAGCCCCTGATGAAACTCATCCACTCTACCCACCTTGAAAACAAATCTTGGAGGCAGAAGCTGTACAAATACCTTCGTCAGTACCGTGCCCCACCACACCCGTCCACAGACATGACCCCACACCAACTCCTGTTCGGAAGCGAACCACGAATCCACCTCCCGCAGATGGATCTGGACGACCCATCACCGTCTGACCAGCAGGCGCGGGCAAATGATGAGCAGGCAAAATCCACGGGCAGTCGCTTGAATGTAAATCACAGTAACATCGAGGTTGGAGACAATGTGCTGGTGAGACGTGATGCCAAATCAACTAAGCTATCAACCCCGTTTGACCCGCAGCCCCATGTTGTCACTGCACAGAAAGGCAGCATGATCACAGCCTCTGCTTATGGCCATACAATCACTCGAAACTCCTCACGTTTCAAGAAAGTGCCCTTTCGTTCCAAAGAACACAAAGAGGAAGAGGAGCTCACAGCATTGAAACAGCTTTCATCAACACACATGAACACTTGAACCATGGACGAATCCTCCATGACCCCACCAACACGCACTCAGCCTACACACACACGCCAACCTCCAAAATATCTTGAAGACTATGTGACAAATGATAGGACAGTATGTTAACCCTACCTTGCTTTTGGAACACAGAAAAATGTGCGCACTAACTCAAAGTATTAACAACACGTAACAGTTAACGGAGTGGCGCTGAGTGAATGGGCCTCAAACACCAATGCCATGCTGCTGTACGACCCCAAGGAGCCTCCAAGCTTCTTCTCTGCACGCTGGAAAACCTCCACCAACCCGGACCTGGCCTTCGCCGTGTGCCGCAGCACCGACCCGAAACCGGAGAGACTCGTCCTGGACAGATTTCCCCGCTCACACCACCGACCGTCCATCATCAAAGTTCCATCACTGGTGCAACCGGTATCAGGGAAACCTGCCAAAAGATGGAATTTCCGTAAGGCCAACTGGGAGGCGTTTGCTAAGGAGACGGAAGAAAGATCAGCTGTTCTGCCGGACCCAGAGGCAGCCGACGTGGACGCCGCTTATGCAACCTACTGCGGGGTCCTCTTAGGTGCGGCAAAGAAGACCATCCCGCGCGGCTACAACAAGAACTACATCCCCGGGTGGGACGAAGAGTGCAGCCGCCTTCTGCGTGACCACCAGAGGGCTAGCTCCAGGGAGGAGGTGGACGCAACAGCGACGGCACTTCTCCAGAGGCTGGACATCACCCGTAGGGCTAGATGGACTGAAGTTGTTGAAGCGATCGACTTTACCCACTCTAGCCGTAAGGCGTGGCAGACTATCAACCAGCTGACAGGCAGAAGTACAAAGCCCCCTAGGTGCCCGGTCACAGCAGACGCCATCGCATCCCAGCTCCTGGGGAATGGCCGCTTCCCGGATGCAGACAAAGATGTCGCCCGTCTGATAACGCGGGAGGTGTCTTCCCTCTCCAGGGCGGCCAGCGCCGATTCCAACCTCTCAGGAGATTTCACAGCGGACGAACTCAGTGAGGCCATGAGTAAGCTCAAGCCGGGCAAAACTCCGGGCCGTGACAATATCCACCCGGAGTTCGTCACCCACCAGAGCACAACAACATCTGGTTGGCTCTGTGCATTCTTCTCGTCGTGCTACCGGAGGTGCAAGCTCCCTAAGATCTGGCGTCGGGCCTCTGTCATAGCCCTGCTGAAGCCAAACAAATCTGCAGAAGACCCCAAGGCGTATAGACCCATCTCGCTGCTCTGTGTCCCATTCAAGATCCTGGAGAGAATGATCCACAGCCGCATTGAGCCAGTGGTTGACTCACAGCTCCCACGGGAACAAGCTGGTTTCCGCCGCGGTAGGTCAACAGTGGACCAGGTAACACTACTTTCACAAGACATTGAAGACAGCTTCCAGGACAACGAGAAAGCTGGGGTAGTATACCTGGACCTGACTGCCGCATACGACACCGTCTGGCTCCGTGGACTCCACCTGAAGCTGCTGAGGACAATCCCGGATCGGCATATGGTGAAGTTCATCACGGAGATGTTGTCTAACCGCAGCTTTGTCTTGCACACCAGCGACGGCCAGCGCAGTAGGCTGAGAAGACTGAGGAATGGTGTCCCGCAGGGGTCGGTTCTTTCCCCGATGCTGTTCAACATATACATCTACGATCTACCGGAGACAGCATCCAGAAAGTACGGCTATGCGGACGATCTTGCCATCATGCTGAGACGACCCACATGGAAGGCACTGGAAGATGGGCGAGTCAAGACATGGGCACCCTGGTAGCCTACCTTCGAAGGTGGCGTCTACAGCTCAGCACCAGCAAGACGGTAACAGCAGCATACCATCTCTGCTCCAGAGAAGCTAAGAGGGAACTGGAGGTGTGCGTGGACAACAAACGTCTGGAGTTCCAGCAAGCTCCGAAGTACCTCGGCGTGCGTCTGGACCGAACACTGTCCTTCAAACAACATCTTGAAGAAGTCAAGGCAAAGGTAACATCAAGGGTCGCGCTGATCCGTCGCCTTGCTGGCACGACCTGGGGAGCCTCTGCGAAGACGCTGCGGATATCCACCCAAGCCCTGGTCTTCTCTGTAGCGGAATACTGCGCCCCAGCCTGGTGCAGAAACCCACATGCAAGAAAGGTTGACGTGGCTATACACAACGCCCTTCGGATCATAACTGGATGCCTGAAGCCTACCCCTGTCTTCTTTCTGCCAGTCCTTGCGGGAATCGCTCCGGCTGGCCTCCGACGGAAGGCTGCCACCCTCGCCCTGGCAAAGAAAGCCCAGAAATACGACTGGCACATCCTGCACAACATCACAACGACAGCAGCGCCCCCAAGCAGACTCAAGTCCCGCCACCCCTACAACAAGGTGGCACAAGAGATGCTCCATTCCACTACTGAGGACCTGTCCAGAGATGGATGGCTGGCGGCAGCGTGGAAGCAGGAGTGGGAGAGGGCCGGGCCATCCCGCATCCACCACTACATCTGGGATCCAGGAGATGGCGCCATAGGAGGAGACGATCTTCCACGCCGGCAATGGACTTTGTTGAACCGTCTACGAACTGGGGTTGGTCGCTTCAACTCTTCCATGAAGAAGTGGGGCCTGGTAGACAGCGCTGCATGCGAGTGCGGCGACCTGGAGCAGACTGCCAATCACATAATAACCACCTGCCCCCTATACAGACCACCCTCGGAAGCCAGCCTCTTTGACGTAGGACCAGAGACGAAGGCATGGCTACAAGACACTGAGTTGGACCTCTGAGGTTCTGATGTTACACGAAAGAAGAAGAAGAAGTTGTTTAACGAAAGCCGAAAAACAAACATTGAACTGTCATCGAATTGTAACGCACCAGTCTACAGTAGGTTGGGTCTTATAATAAGTGTATGAACAAATGAAGTGTAATCTTTGTTCGACGGGGGAGGGATGTAGTGTCCTGTACAACATGCAATACCATATGGGGAACAATAATATTCTATGTAACACCAACAAAGGATTGTGGGTAAGGAGAAAAATGTTGCTTTGCGAGAGAATATAGATTAACAGAGTTAAACACGGAGATCATGAGTCAGTAATGTTTCATTTTATGAGTCTTTAAGGCCACTAAAAAACTTAACCTGGCGATTAGCTCTGGCCACATAATTAAAACTATTCTAACCCCATAAAAATGCACACCTAGTGATAAGGCCTAGTGCTAAGGCAATTATTTTGCTGACAAAACAAGAACCCACAAGTGATTGAACACAAATTGAAAATTCACTAACTGATGAGTAACCAATTGTGATTGAATAACCTGCTTGAGCTGAAACTCTACAAATCACTGTGTCAATGGTCAAACGAAGCATAAAGAACGATACATTTTTGTCTCTCACCTCCAAGCAAAGTTAAACGTGCGACCAGATGACCCAGGGCTGAAGAAATCTCAAACCTATGCGACAAACTCTAACCCACCAAGCTTTAAGTTGAAGCATTTGGATCGCTTCTGTACCTGGCACCAAGCCAAGAGAGCAGTTGCAAATTGCCTCTGCTTCATTTTGCAGGGAGAAGCATCATCTGCCAAACAAGAATTCAACCTCAGGTCCACCAACCAAAGAAATGATCACGGCAGAAGATCTATGGAGATATTGAAACAGCTGCAGAAAGAATCTAATTGCTGATGAAATTTCGATCCTTAAATCCCTGAGAGGTGGTGATGAGTCAGAGAAACAAACCAGACATCACGTGAAAAGGGTTAGCCATCTTCACTGCTTGGATCCTTTCTTAGATGAGAATGGAGTGCTTAGGGTGGGAGGACACATGAGAAGAGCTGAGGAATCCTATGAGAGCAAACATTCAGCAATCCTCCCCAGAAGCATCACATAACAGAGTTGGTGATCAGTCATTAACACCGGCAAACCGCTCACCAATAGGCTTGGGCGATGACACGATAATATTGAATATCGCGATATTTTGTTTTACTCGATTATATCGAGAACTTTTTAAATCATTGAGATATCGGCAGATCGCTAAGAAAAAAATATATCCTCGATTGTTAGTTGGGTCAGAAATTCCATGGAAAAAAACTTAGGGAAGTCTTTTCAGCTTTCGTGAGAAACAAAATCGAACTACTTCTGTAGTAAACCGACTGTCAGAGCACAAAGGAGCCGCCTGACAGAGTGTTGTTTAATAATCTACCGCCACTCAAAGAAATCTATTCAGACTGATTAAGTGTTGGGGATTGAATGGGATATTTGATCCAACAATGTGCAGACAATGTTTACGTCTCACTGTCTATCCACGGTGGTCTGAACTCTGGCTGGCGCACCACAGGTGAGTACATTATATCATACATATTTAAATATATGCAGAATATGGACGTTACCTTAAAAATCTACATTAGTCATGAATTAAATCAATTAAGCATGGATCAGCAGCGGCTCGATCAAAGTTGAGGGATTAGGATACTATTCTATTGTAGCGAACAGCCTATGGGTACTTTTCTCCTATTCGTTGCAACCGCCAACAAAAGGAAACATGAGACTGGATTTACAGAAGGAAACCTGCTTTATTTACAACTTCGGTCCTTACTGTCTGAAACTTTCAACTCAACTGTTCAAAAACAACAAAGAAAGCTTGGGTCGCAGCCAGCATTTTCCCGCTGGCGCGAAGTGAACAAAGAACAGTCCAATCTCCGGAGCAAATAGTTCTCACACCGGCGGTTGCAACCGGCGGTTTCCAAAGTGTCCATTACATCACCCCTCCTTAGATTGAGCCTATTCTCCTGGATAGGCACTCAAAGCGAAAACAGAAAAACAACACATTTAAACATTTTTTTTTTTAGTTGTCCTCAGTGGGAAGACCCCCTCTGTTCCATGTTCGCCACAACACGTCACCGGGTTCCCTCACACCAGTAGACTCCGTCTGCCGAACGGTGCGAACTCCAGTGGTGGTATCCTCCACCGTCTCAGTCATGGCCGTAACAAACTCTTCCCGCATGAGGACAGCATCTGTTTGTGCACCATTCTCCGCGCTGTCGACTTTCAAAAACTCCGTCGAGGTAGGGCACTCCACGAGCCTCGTAGTCTGGATGGTCCTGGCTGAGTACCATCGCTCGTTCATATAAATTCTCGCAGCCGAACCCCCTTCACCCTGTGATACAATCCTCCTGACGCTACTCACGTCAGCAGCGGAAGCGGTGGTCGCCTCCGCGGTAGAAGTGCTCGTGTAAGATAGTCCGACCGTTTGTACTGACGATCACACAATTTACATCGGTAAATCTTTCCTTCATGGGTTGCCTTCTCATGTCGTCTCCTCGTATAGGACGACCCATACTTGCGGCCACAGACCCTGCAATCATAGGCAGCTTTCAAGTTGTCATCCATGTCGGGAGAGTTGCAATAACGTGCGTGTTCGTTCAAATGGCGAAAATCTGAGGTAGTGTTACATGCAAGCCCGCCCTCTGCTGGCCATCTATCATGTGGTCCGTTCTCACTAGAAGCAAAAACTTGTTGCAAATACCGCTGTGGCTTTCTCACAGCCCTGCCACGACGTGTGCACGGTATACCGACGGATGGGTCTCCTGCATTCGCGGATAAGGGGCGGTCGATACCGACGGTAGTGCTGCTTGTCCCAGCTAGATGGCTGCCTACTGCCGCGTCGGGATCTCCTACACCAGCAGTGGGACCATCCATACCTGCGGTTTGGATGGGCCCCAGTTGAGTTGGACTATCTGTACCGATGGTGAGGTTGCCCATACCGGGGGTGGGGCTGCCTATACCAGAGGTGGGGCTGCCCATACCGGCGGTTGGGCTGCCCAAACCGGCGGTGGGGCTACCTATACCAGAGGTAGGGCTGTCAATAACGATGTTGGGGCTCTCACTATGAATAACTTTACCCTGAAAATCCGTTTTGCCGTGAAATAACAGTTCACCGTAATTTCACGGCAATTTCATGGTGGCTCTTCCTCTCAGATATTGGCAATAATGTTAACAGTGATTTCAGGGCAAATTCATGGTGCTCTCGAGAATTAATGAGCTGCCCCAAAACTACCACAAGGAGTTCATGGTGTTTTCATGGCGAAGGAATCCCAGGAATATTTCATGGCATTTTCACGGTGTTGTGTCATAAAATTGCTGTGCATATTAAAAACTTTCAGGTCTAAATAAGCAGAAAAGATGTTCGGCTCAGATTTACACAGCACTGTGTAAGACACTGTACGGGGCACTGTGCAGTGAACGGGTCGCCCCTAGCAACGTCCATGTGGGCTCTACCATTGTGTATAAGTGGGGGTGTTAAGCCCCAAGAAGGCTCTACACAAAGGAAATCAGACAACTCACTTTTACTTTGTATAATGAAACACAAAATAGAATACAAATTTATTGTTATTTCTTTGCCAAAATGGAAGAAACGCATTATGCAAAAACATACACATGAATGGGGAACACAGGTACATCAGTCTATTATTAACATTTACTATTAATACAAAATATCAAAACGTTACTGAAACGCACACTCAGCTATGTTTATCTTAAACTATTACAAAAAATGGACGGAGTTTTCTAACAGCACACAGTACCTTTCCATGAGTTGTCAGTATTTCTTCTTCAGAAAAGATTTAAGCTTACTTTACAAAAATATTATGGTTTGGTAAAATTCAGCAAAATAACTGTTTGAAGTACCGTCTGTTGCAAGTGCCTGTTTTTCTACAGTACTCAAATCAGAAAAACAGCTTATTATTTAAAAAACACCCCTAGTCCGTTTGGTAGCGTCCACCCGCTGGTGCATGCAGCTTGCATGTACGGAGTTTGTGCCAAACTTGTCAAAGGAGTTGCCTCAGAAATTCTTGTTTTTCTCAAATAAAAAACGAATTTACCACATCCAAAAGACACTATAATGTCAACTGAAGGTATCTGTACTATTCCATATTAAGTAAAAAGGTAAAGTGATGATTAAATTGTCGAATTTGACGAAACCAACTGAAGACATGTGTGAAGCGATAGCGTGTAGAAGTAGAAACACATGCGTGCATGCTACTGTACATACGTGTACACAAAGGACCGCACACCGAGTCATTGACCGCGCCACAAAGCATTCTGAAAAGAAACGCGTCTTTCTATTATTTTTTTTATTATTCTGGTTTATTAAAAAACATTGCACTTGTAGCCAAAGGCTAAATTGAGGCAAAGTATACAATTAACCACACTCAACAAATACTAAATACATAATAAAACATTAAAAATACATGCACAAAATAGGACACAAAACTAATTACCATTCAAAATATTGACAAAATAAGGGATAGGACTATTTTTAAACCGATTAGTCTTACACTTAAATTGAGTTAATTTGTTAGCATGTCTAAGCTGATATTGCACAGTAGTATGTCTTTGTTGTGGCAACCAATCTCCAAATAAATCAGAGTTTTGCAATGAAGTAGCAAACTTCAGGCATAAATCCTTTCTCCGATTTTGCAAGGATACAATATTACATTTAGAAAGAGACGAATGATAATCACCATAATCTTTACCCAATATAATTTTAAGGGTTCGTTTCTGAATGGATTCTAATTATCATTCTGAGCTTTAGTTAAACCTGCATTCCATGCTTGAGTTGCATATTCAGTTAAAGGCCGGATGTAACCTTTGTATACAGTTAACAAATCTGGTAGAGATAAGTTAAATTTTTTCAACAGTTTCAGCATGTATATCTTACTATTGGCCTTACGATAAATATGATCTATGTGTTTATCCCATTTAAGGTTAGAACTAATCCAGATTCCAAAATTTTTACATAATCCACCACCTCAAGAGCAGAACCCATGATAAAAGGGGTCATACTGGTGAACATTTTTCATAAAGCACACATTCATATTGGCACATTTAGATGAGTTAATGTTCATGTTATTTTGTTGTGCCCAGTCACCAAATACATCCAAAGAATCCTGAATGATTGTTCGTTCATTGTTAAAATGGTTCTGTACAATAGTCATATCATCTACATATTTCAGACAAAAGAACTTTACCATTATTGACCATATCATTACACGGACTTAATGCATCATTAAACTTTGCAAGGAAACCCAATGGACCAAATTTCGTTCCTGTGGTACACCACCGTTAAAATTTTAAAATTGGACAACAAATTTTGTACCTGACACATTGAGATCTTTCGGACAAAAAACTACATATCCAAGGAATTATAGAAGGACGCGTTCCTAGACGAATCAAGTCCTTTACAAGAATGTTATGGTCAATATGATCGAAAGCCTTACTAAAATCTGTAACCACTAGACTACTATGACTCTTAGATAACTCAGCATGGGAACATAAATTGTCAATTAATTTGACAAGATAATGAGCTGTTGAAACCCCCTTCCTACTACCAAACTTGGTTTCAAACTTTACAAGACCTTCCTCTACACCAATCAAAATAGACTTTACATGAACATTTACAGAATTTTATACAGAATAAACCTGCGGCCGAGACAGATGAGAAGGGCTGTTCGTTTATTTGCGCTGTTGAATTTAGTGAACCGACTCCACCAAAAACGTCTTAAATTTGTGTGTGAATCGTGCGTGGAGGGCGGAAAACTAGACAAAACCGACAGTTTAATGATCTTTTTTCGACAGAATTTACAACGTTTTATGGGATAATATTGTCGATAAATTTTAGTTTACTCTAAAGAGGAACTTTTGAACATTAAAATCCAGATCGAGACGGTGTGCATTGCTACTCCAATCTCAAAATATAATGACATATTTAGCGCGCGGTGCATGACGCATGGGGTATTTCCCGTGTGAAATGCCACAAAGTATCAGTGAACAGCAAATGCGACAGAGTTTTTAATATGAATTATTTATTTCACGGTAAAACAGATTTTCAGGGCATTTTCAGGGTAAAGTTATTCATAGTGTCTGTGCTGTGCTGGTTGCGTCTTTCTGTGTATTTACAGTTGCCTGCTGAAGCCCACGAAACCCACAATCTTCGCTGGATCTTCCATAACAAAGTTTCAGTCTGTCGGCATGTATAACTTGGGGAGTAGATCGGGGGGTCTTCTGAATTTTGTACAAAACATCCAACAGTTTTTCGACCACCACGAAAGGTCCACACCAGCTCCTGGTTAGTTTGGGGCATTTCGCTGTCTTTCTTATATTGTACTGGAACCAAACCACTGATCCCTTGTCGTACAGCCGTCTCTCAACGTTTCTGTCATAGTGCCTTTTCTGTGCCCTCATCATCGTGCTGGTGTTTTCCCTGCAATCTCATGAGCAGTCGCTAGTTTATCTTGAAGATTCTGTGCGTATGCAGTGGTGGCTGTAGGCAATTTACCGGGATTGACTCGACGAGCATATCCACTGGCATGCGAACTTCCCGGCCCAACATCATGGCGTTTGGTGTCTCCTTTGTGGTTTCGTGTTCCGACGATCTATATGCCATTGCCAGTAGGGCCAAATGTTCATCCCAATCGGTTTGAGACTTGTCCACCCATACCCGTATCATGGCTTCAATGGTTCTGTTGAAACGTTCAATCATCCCGTCGGATCTAGGGTGGTAGGGCGAAGTCCGTGTTTTCTTTATTCCAAGGAGGGAACGCATCTCCCCAAAGACGGCTGATTCGCATTCCCTCCCTTGATCGGAATGAAGTTCAAAAGGGACGCCAAATCTTGCCACGAATTCTTCTACGAGTTTAGTGGCCACAGTAGGGGCTTTATGATCAGGAATCGCATAACACTCTGTCCACCGGGTGAAGTAATCACCAACCACCATCACAAATTTGTTTCCACGGTTCGTGACCGGAAGAGGCCCCATTATATCAACAGCAATCCTTTCCATTGCTGCTCCAACCTGGTAATGAACCATCTTTGCCCTCTTGGCTCTCGCTGGGGGCTTGCATCTCTGGCACTCCTGGCAGTTCTGCACCCACCGGCGTGCCGACGTGCGCATTGATGGCCAGTAAAAGTTGCTTCGGCACAACTTTGAGAATGTTTTGGCTACACCCAGATGGCCGGAAATTTTCTGATCATGGAAGTGCTTCATAACAGTTGACCGTAGGTCACGAGGCGTTAACACTCTCAGTCGGGCCTGATCAGTCGGTCTAGTCGGTTCCCAGCGGATATACAAGATCCCATGTTCAATCACCAACTGTCCATAACGGGCCCACCAGAATTTCACCTCCGAACCTTTACTTGACACTTCTTCCCACAGTGGTCTTTGCTGTTGTTCTGCCCATTTTAACACCTCTCTTAAATCGTTGTCCTCACGTTGGAAGCGTGCAATATTGTCACAGTTTAGATCAGGTTCCAGGTTGGGAGTCGATGCCCGTACCGGACGCACAAGCAACTGTAATGCAGGCACTTCAACCGGCAATGCAACATGTACCGGCGGCGTGGCTTCCTGAACCGGCGGTGAAGCTGCCTGCACCGGCGGTGAGGCCGCCTGCACCGGCGGTGAGTCTGCCTGTACTGACGGTGAGGCTGCCTGTACCGTCGGCATGCCACCACGAAGGCGTTCAATTTCGAGCTCGGTACCCTTAGGTATCTCTTCTCCATATCCGTGTTCACAGCTCGAAAAACACTTCGACAAGGCATTGGCATTGCCATGTAGGTTTCCAGGACGATGTTCGATTGCGAAAGTGTAAATGCTGAGTTTTTGTAGCCACCTGGCCAACTGTCCCTGAGGGTCCTTCACGCCATATAACCATTTCAATGGTCTATGATCGGTCCTGACACGGAAATGTGCCCCATACAGATATGTAGTGATGATATTTCTTAATGAAGAACACCACGGCCAACAGCTCGCGTCTTGTGACACAATAGTTTCTTTCTTGCTTTGTCAGTGACCTGCTGCCATATGATATCACTCGCTCCTTGCCTTTCTGCATCTGTGACAACACGGCACCGACTGCAAATCCACTGGCGTACGTGCCAAGGACAAATTGCTCAGATGGGTCTGGGTATGCCAATATTGGGGGCGGAAGTCAAACAGTACTTCAACCGCTCAAATGCCTCCTGACACTCCTCTGTCCATTTAAACTGTCGTCCCTTCTCGGTTAGACGGTGTAGTGGCCTTGCAATTGCGGCAAATCCCTTGACAAACCATCGGTAGTAGGACACCAGTCCTAGGAAGCTTCGGACATCCGTGACGGTCATCGGCTGAGCCCATTCCTGTACTGCACGGACCTTCTCTGGGTCGGTTGTGACTCCCACTGGTGAAACTACATGGCCCAAAAACTCCACCTCCCGTTGAAAGAACTTGCATTTCTTGGCCTTTAGCTTGAGGTTAGCTTCACGTAGTCTCTGCAGCACTAGACACAGTCTTTGCATGTGCTCCTCAAAGGTCTTCCAAAGACGATAACGTCGTCGAGGTACAGTACTGTTACCTGCCACTGTAACCCAGCCAGCACTCGCTCCATTAGACGTTCGAAGGTCGACGGCGCATTGCAAAGGCCAAACGGCATGGTCACGAATTGGTACAGTCCACCTCTTCCCGTGCAAAATGCCGTTTTGGGCGGGTCCTCAGCAGCGACCTTGACCTGCCAGTAGCCGGAGGCCAGGTCAAGGGTGGAAAAGAACTGTGATCATGCCAGAGAGTCCAGGTTATCATTTATGTGGGGAAGAGGATGCGCATCTTTCGTGGTAACCTCGTTGAGCTTCCGGTAGTCGATACACACCCTCACAGTTCCGTCCTTCTTTCTAACCAGCACGATTGGTGAACACAATGGACTATCAGAAGGTTCAATTACTCCCTGAGAAAGCATCTTATCCACCTCCATGTCGGCCACCTCTCGCTGACTCAAGGGCACCCTCCTTGGTCTTTGCCGGATGGGAGGCGCATTACCAGTCGCAATGTGGTGGTCCGTGAGATTAGTTCTACCAATATCCCCATCACCAGTTGAAAACACGTCACCAAAACTTCGCAGCAGTGCCGCCGGTCTCTCTTTCTCTGAGGTTGACAGGTGTTCACAACTGGACTCAAACAACGATGTCAAATGTCCTGGGACCTCAGCCAGCAAATCGCTTGCCAAGTTATCATTCATCTGCCGACGGTCCGCCAAAACTGCAACACTGTCCACAGGCTCAAGGAATGCAGCGTCAGTGCCCTTCCTCAGCATCTTTGCTTCTGAAGACAAATTGAAGAGTCTCACAGGGACTTGGCGGACCCGTGTGTCAACAAGGGCGCTTGCAACCAAACACATCACAGTCCCTGCCCAGGGCTCCTCTGTTCTGCAGCATTCCCCAGACTGGCACGATTCCGGAGCACTCTTCCACCACCTTACACTTAAGCATGACCTCCGAACACGGCAGATCACTGGCTCTTCTGGGTGTGACAACAGGGGAACCTTGTATCTACCAACCGTAAGGCAATCGTCTTGCCACACTAGTTGGCACTTGTGTTCTCGCAAAAAGTCTAATCCGAGTATAGTGTCATCGCTAATATCAGCAACCCACATCATGTGATCTATTTCTCCACCACCAATTTTTACTCTCATTTTTGCTTGACCAGCGACATGAAGTTCACTGCCATCTGCCTGACGAAACTTGCGAACTGCAGATGAGAGCACTGGTCTCAGATGTGGCGCCACCTTCTCAAACAGACGAGATGAAACGAAACTCTCCGTCGCACCAGTATCTATCAAGAAACTTACATCCATATTCATCAGTCGTCCTCGGACATACAATCCTGTCCCCACTGAAGACGTTGACCGTATGCCTGTACCACGTTTCCCATATTCCACACTGGGTGAACTTTCGTGCAATTCCTGGGTAGTGTGTAGCAGCGGATAGGCTGCCTGTACTGGTAGCGAGGCTACCCATACCGGCGGTTGGACTGCCTGCACCGATGGTGAGGCTACACATACCGGCGGTTGGACTGCCTGCACCGACGGTGAGGCTACCCGCACCGGCGGTTGGACTGTCGCCACCGGCGGTGGTGTAGGTTTGACTTTGAGCCTCTCGTTATCACCAGCTGAACTTTGGCTCGCAAGCCCAGCTGTTCCTTGTTTAACGCCGTTGGTTTGGCTGCTGGGGCTGGGCACTCCGCTCGAAAATGCTGCAGACTTCCACAATTCCAGCATCCTGGTTTCCAGTCTTTGGATTTCTTTTCAAATCTCAGTTGACGCTGTTTGGCGTCCATCAATTTATGTAGCATCTCAACGAGATCAGAGTTCGTAGCGGGGCACCCACTGTCCTTGGTAGCTTCAGGTATCAATACGCGTGATTGGCCCGCATTCTCTGCCTTGTACCATGCCTCCGCTTCTGCCACGATTTCCACCGCCTCATCCAAGGATGTGGGCTTCCCTTGAAACAAAGCTCGTTTCAGTTCGTAGTCGTCAAGTGCGTTTTTGAACTGTTCAATTGCAAAATCCTCCTGAAAGGTCAAACCACAGTCTGGGTAAGCTCGGCGAACCAACTTCCTTATTGCCAGTCCGAGCTCGGCCACAGTCTCTCCTATGCGTCTCTTCCGTGAAGTCAGCTCTGCACGATGGCGTGTACGTTGTCTTTCTGTCCCGAAACGATGATCTAGTGCTTTCACCAACTCCTTGTAGTTGGACTGTGACTCCTTGGGCAAAGAACAAGCCACTTCAAGCGCCTGCCCTTTTAGTGCCACCAGTAAGTAGTCAGCCATCTGTTGGTCGCTCCATTCATTAATTTGTCCCACTCTCTCAAAGTGGACAATATAGTCCTCGATGCAGAAGGAACTATCAAACTCTCGAGCCTTCACCCGCAGGGTCAGCTTGGTGTTTGCCACACTCACAGGACGGCGGGCCACACGGACAACAGGGCTACCGCCTTCGGCGGTTTCCGCATGTTCCTCTGTGGCATCTGCGTCCACGGAGCGGGGCTCACAACCAGCGCTTACCACGGGGAGAAGGGACGGGGATTTGTGGTACTTCATACCCTCACGTGTACAGCTTTGCTCATCGTTGCTGTCTGACGACTCGCTCCACACCACCCTCCACTGTGCTCTTAAGTCGTCTTCAACCCACCGACGCCTCGAATGTTTACCACTGGCACCCAGCACCGATCCTCTTGTCTCCTGGGACATATTCCTCGGAGGGGTCGTTGTCACCAAATCACCCCGTCGCCGTATGGTTTTGTTTCCTCTGCGTCGGGACACACTCGTTCTGTCCCCCAGCGACCACTGCATCCGTTCAATGCTCATAGAGATGTCGTTGATTTCGTCCTCGAGACTCCTCGTCGATGCTCTGTAACTTGCCATTTCCTTTTTTTTAAATACCAGTCCAGAAATCCGAGCGCTGCCACCATTTGTAGCGAACGGCCTATGGGTACTTTTCTCCTATTCGTTGCAACCGCCAACAAAAGGAAACATGAGACTTGATTTACAGAAGGAAACCTGCTTTATTTACAACTTCGGTCCTTACTGTCTGAAACTTTCAACACAACTGTTCAAAAACAACAAAGAAAGCTTGGGTTGCAGCCAGCATTTTCCCGCTGGCGCGAAGTGAACAAAGAACAGTCTATATATAGTCCCTGGTCGTTTCCGGTCCAATCTCCGGAGCAAATAGTTCTCACACCGGCGGTTGCAACCGGCGGTTACAACCGCCGGTTACACTATTATACCAATAATACCATACTGGGACTCTTGTCTAGTGTGACAAAACACATACACATACTCTTGATAAACCATGTGACGTTTATTTAAAATAATGTGACTACAATCCACATTTTCTGAAGTGCAAATGACGTTCACAATCACATGGTTTTATTCTCCACGGTACTATATGCAGGAATAAACCTAGTCCCATGTTTATATTATGACCCAGTCACGTGGAACGCGAATCACATGAATTCGGGCTGATGATTTGATTAGGACGCACGACACAGTAACCATCCCACATAATTATTAGGCAAACGATTTGCCAATGGCGATGGGTGCGTTTTTGCGACCGTAACCAGAAACATGTTTGGGCTTTGGTTATTGGTTAAGGGTTTTTGCAAGTTCGGTTGTGCTGCGATGACATCATGGTTCTGACCAAACATAAACCGAACTTTGTCAGCGGTTACGCTTAGTTTCAAGATGGCGGATTGTAAAAAGTGTTAAAACATGATTAAATGATTGTTCATATACCAGTATATCTTTCAAGTTACTATCACTCACGCGTAAGTTCTATTTTGAGAAACGTTGATGATTGAACATGTCACAAACTGAAAACAATTGTCTGGTTACGTTCGCATTTTCGCGTAGCTGTGCCGTTGTGTTTCTGGTTAGGGTAGCGAAAACCCGCCCCATATGTTGCACTCGTGAATGGCGCAATTGCACGTGTCTCTCAGGTAACCACTGGCAATTTATTGTGACGCTTGTAGATGGGTACATCCCTGTCATTACCGGCTCTACAGCACTCATGCTTGAAAAGCAAAAATAATCGCGATATTATCGAATATCGCGATATATGTTTGACGATATATCGTGGATGAAAAAAAATCGATATCGCCCAAGCCTACTTACCAAGGACGTGGCATAAAGCTTTAACCTACTTTATAGAGCCTGTGGATTTTGGATACTTGGAGGCAGCATTGTAGTTTCCAGATTCTTTCTGGTCTCGTTGGAGGAAAGAATTTCTTCAAGGCCTGGAAACTCAAAAGAGGACATATCCCCAAAGAGAGTCCCGAATTGGAGACATTGTAATTGTGAAAGTTGAGACCCCACAAAATCGTTGGTGGCTGGCAAGAATTGGGGTTTACCCATCCGACGACAAGCATGTCGAGGATGGTGCTCGACATCGACTTGAGGGACCATGTAACAAACGAGGCACTAACTTGTTATATGGCAAACTCCCCCGAGTCTCACAGAAGATTGCCTTCAGGAGAATGAGAATAGCTGGTAAATTAGTTGGTAAATTAGTATTTAATTTAGAGGAACTTAAAAATGACACCTTTTTTTTACATTTCGTGATCCCCATCACAGGACCACATAAAATTTGGAACATAGGGGGTTTCAATGGTGCTGAATCTAATTATAATTGTTGCCAAGTCATAAAATTGCAATTTTAAAGATATTAATTATTATTACTTTAACATTGATTAACCCTATGGGGGGGGGGGGCGTCGCACAATATGTCCCATAAGTGTATTCTTTTGCATTTTTTTTTTCAATTTAAATTTAAAGAAATGTGATGGGCATGTTGTCACATTATCATATCAGATGCATTGTGGGAATTCAAAATGCCCACCACAACCGACAGCCATCTTGGATTTTGTCTTTTTATTCTGTAATGTTGGGGTTGATTTTTCTCAATGGCAGCTTCTTTTCATGCCAAGGAAGGATATCAAAATGTCACTTCATCCTCAGAAATGCATTCCAGGTCCCAAAAAGCTGACAGCCATGTTGACTTTCAAATGACAAAAACGTATATTATCGTTTTTTTCGCCTCAAATTGGGGAAATAATAGATTACAGCACCCCAACAATGACCCCAGGGGAAATCCGATGATATTTTTAATTTTTATTTGCCAAGCTTTATGAAATTTTGCCAAAGAATACAGAAAATATTACAGAAATACGCTTTTTTGGCAAAACACTTAAACACACCTTCTACTGGTGACATTTGGAAATTATTTTTACGTCGCCATGTAGGTTTTGCTGGAAGGAACATTCTTGCCAAGTTTCATGAAAATCATGCATGCAGCAAAAACTTGGCTAAATTTCAAGCGTTGCCGCCATATTTGCTTGCATTTACCACACATTATTTTCAGAATTTATGAATGAGGCTGATCAACATGGAATTTCATTGGTGGATTCTGGGTCTCGACGATGATGTAATGTGTATATTTCAGAGCTTTCTAATAACGAAATTGTCGTCAAATTCAAATAGCTTTAGAGATAATGTGCAACTTATATGACAAGCAACATCGTTTTTTGACATTTTTATAATTATTTCCTCAATTATACATCCAAATTTTGTGGTCCAAAAGAAGGTATCACGGTTTGAAACAATTTCACGGTTCATCCCATGGTATATATGTTTATTGTCACGTGTACCAACTATTTTGGCCGGGATTGTCTGAATTTTCTCTTAGTTTATCTATGAAGCCGTGACCAGAGTGGACAAACCGCAGTCTTTGTCTTTGTCTCAGGGACAACACATTGAAGCAGGGGACAGGGGAGGGTATGTTTATTGTCACTGTCCCAACTATTTTGGCTGGGATTGCAGGTTTATGCCTTCAGCTGAGTGAGATTGCAATTTTCTTAATTTCCATATCAATTGTTAGTACTGGTATTGTTAAATCCACTATCGATTCTATCGATTGTGTTGCAAACACACAGTGTGTACATGTATATTGTGGCGGACTATTTTATTTACAGGACCTGATCACTACGAATGAATATATATGGTCCTGGACCCTAGTATTGAGCGGCCTAAACGCTAGGGACAAGCTTCGTTTTGGAGGAAGTTTACCGCCGATTGGGAACTAATTGTCTCTCCCTACTGTTCATTCACACAATAAATTATGCACCAAATGATTCAAAAGAGTCCATGAATTTATGAAACAGAACAATCAACCAAGTACTTTATTTCTCCCCTCAGCCTATCTCGAATAATCGTAGTTACAGGTAACTGTGTGGTTTAATTACAAAGAAATATGTGGATGACCAGGAGCCACCTAAATCACATTCAACCATTTATGTAAGCCGCCTTGTCTATAATCATGCCCGTAATAATATACTGACTGTATGCAATTCACAGCAATAAACCACCATTCAACCGTGTACCTTCACGGCAAGGCAGCCCTCCTTTGTCAGAGCTCACTCTTATTTAACTCTGCAATTATACCACTGTCAAATTGCTAATTAAACCCTATGCTTACCACCGGACTTTGGCGTTCCCGACAGCCTACCCCGAATACAATTCGGTCCTACCGTTCAACCACGCACACTGCGATAGCTAACGGCGACACTAAACTGTCCACCCGATGATCGACCATCCCGCAGCTATAGTCAATCCCCCACGGATATATTCCACCTTCAACCAGTGCACACACAATACTGGTTCAACCAAGTGATGAGCTAAATCACACACACGCTACACTTAAGTCAGTACATTAAACCTAGGCACAATATACAGAGCATGCAAACATACCTTGTTCTTCCTTCGAGATCCTGCAGCGAACTGACTGTCTGGCACCCCAGTGCCAGCAACTCTCGCACGCAGCACGCAATGCCCACGGCATGCGCTGATCGGGAAAACCCGACCAGCTTGCGACTGCGCTACACCAACTACACGTCAACTAATAACATTATCGCAACATGCACTGACCGTCACAAAGGCCCAAGCTAAGCTTGGACTGTCCCTAGTCCAAACCAGCTTAAACCGAAAACTACAAGGGCAGTGCGTGTACTTAAAAATAATACATAAACTTTTAAACCTTTAAATACACTATATAATATAAAACACCCGTATCAGGTTCAACCAAATGACCTGCATAATAAAACACATTAGCACCAGGGGGAGTATTGTACCTTCCCCTAAAGCTCATTAAATATGCACAAAAATAGTTATACACGTGGTTGAATGAGTCTAGCTTAAACCTTGTACCAATGTTACACTCGGTTGCAAGTACCTAATTAAACCCTGCATTAAAAAAGGCAAATTTTACTGATTATAAAACACATGATTCTTTGGCTCATTAAATATTCACAAAAATAGTTATAAACTTCCTGAGGCTCTTAATTTATACAATCAAACATTTAACTTTTCAGCTGATTGAAAGATGGTTGGCAAGATTACACAATCAATATTTTACACAGCAATTAACATGAATTACTCAAGAATCAACAAAAAATATAACTTTTGGTATAGGTTGTGTATAAATATAAGAAAATATATGTTATAAAACTCTGATATAAAACAAGAACAGAAACAGTACTTTAAGAACCTATCACGTTTCCGCCAGCTTCACAAAGACCCTAGAGTTCAATCATCTCCTCATAAGCTTCGGATGTCTCTCTCTTCCTGACTTGCACTCCTCCCACGAAGGTTACCTTCACATGATGTTCCCTAACAAGGGCGGTCACCACTCGCCGAGCCGGGGGGGTCTGTGTGGCCTTTTCCTCAGCGATGACGGGGGGTGGTGTTATCCTCTCCAGGGATGGCATGGAAGACGAAGATTCCGGGGATGCTGGGGTCAACATGGCCAGCATACCCCTGGGCTTACCCATTGGGACCGGAGCAATGGGGCAGAAGGGGGGAGAAGCTTCCACCGAGGGGATCGGAGAGGACGACTGGTTCAAAGCCGAGATGGGTGTAGGCGACAAGGAAAGTACATCCCTCTGGTCGGCTTCCTGGTCTTGAGGTGTCGCTGGAGGCGCACTCACAGTCGCTGGTGCTGTAGTGGCTCTACCCACTGTAGCCGGCCTCCAACCGGCATCCACACTTACAGGAGAGGGGGTGTCTGGCTTTTCCAACTCCGGTTGGATTCTATGACTCTCCCCCTCGTGCTCTCCATGGAATCTGCGATAATGGCGGATGAGGGTATCTCGTCTGGTTGCCTTAAAGAGGCACCGCCCGCAGTAGAGATACTTCACCGGACCATGAATTTCTCTGATATGTCGCCACAACCCTTGAGCTTGCTGGAAGTTGTTGAGGCACTGAGCGCAACGATACTGTCTCGGCTTACTCCTCTTCCCTCCTTTTGCTCTTCCAGCCATCTTATTCAACGTGGTTATCAAACTCAACTCTGAACAGAAACACAAAAGAAAACATGGTTATAGTCGAGAACAACTCTCTGTTTTTCTCCTTTTTTTTCTTCTTTCTTTTCGGAGCACAAAACACCTACTTCCACTGAAAGCTTATCTAAAACGAATTGGAAGCTCATGCTTCCGCCTCGGGTATCGCCTGGTTAGAATCTCATCAACCTCATTATTACATACTTCCATTGACGGACTTTCCCCACCCAAGGGATTCCCTACTAGTCCCATCAAATCACCACTTGGTGGATGAGCCTCCTCAGAGAGTTCCACGCCGGGAATTTCTCCTCCACTGGGAGCTTTTTCACCACCCTCTGACTGAGCAACCACAGCCTCAAAGTCAGTACTCTCAGCTGTCCCAATCCATGACTTAAGTTCTTCACCAAGGTAGGGCTTTAGCCTGTCTGCATGAACGACTTTAGATTTACCTCTCTTCTTCAGCTGAACCCGGAAAATCACATCCGACAACTGCTTGATAATCAGCCAGGGACCTTCCCAACGCAACTGAGGTTTAGGCGTTAAGTGCCTTTTTCTAGCTGGGTTAAAGAGCCACACAAATTGCCCTTCCTTCAAACCATGGTCCGCTGCCCTTCTGTCATAGTTCTTCTTCTGCCGTCGGGAGCTCTTCCCAAGGCAGTGGTGTGCTCTTTCGTGGGCTTGTCTCATATTGCACCGCAATTTCTCTGCGAAATCCGTACCGATGTCATCTGAACCGTCGGGACACTCGACCACCAAATCAATCGGAATATTCACTTCTCGACCCAACATCATCATATTGGGCGACTCCCCAGTTGACTCATGTGGAGTGCACCGATAAGCAAACGTGGCATAAGGGAGACATTCATCCCAATCCCTCTGCCTCTTTCTTGGATCAATGAGCACTGCCACCATGTTAACCAAAGTCTTATTGAACCTTTCCACCATCCCGTCAGACTTCGGATTATAGGCAGT
The DNA here is from genome assembly GCA_029582265.1 of Zoroaster sp. YZ-2022. Classification (NCBI taxonomy): domain Eukaryota; kingdom Metazoa; phylum Echinodermata; class Asteroidea; order Forcipulatida; family Zoroasteridae; genus Zoroaster; species Zoroaster sp. YZ-2022. The sequence goes on along the minus strand of CM055828.1, from coordinate 24,542,234 downwards.
GGTACGGGTTTTGGTGATCCCCAAGACACGGCACATCTCGCTGAAAACCTTGGACTCAAAATTGGTGCCCTGATCAGAATGAAGCTCTTGCGGCACCCCAAACCGGCAGACAAACTCATTAACCAACTTGAGATCAACAGTACTTGTTGTAGCATCTGGAAGCGGATAGGCCTCCATCCACTTCGTGCAGTAATCGCCCACAACCATAACCCACTGATTACCACCATCGGACTTTGGCAGTGGCCCAAGCAAATCAATCGCCACCCTCTCCATGGGTACCCCCACACGATACTGTTGCAAAGGAGCAACTCTTTTCTTGGCAGGAGACTTTCTCCTAGCACACATGTCACAATTTCTCAAGAAGGACCTTATGTCGGCTGACATGCCGGGCCAGAAATATCGATATTTCGCCTTGGCCATCGTCTTGTTGACCCCCAAATGACCACTCATTTGCCCGCCATGCAACTCACTCAAAATCTCTTTCCTGAACTGATTCGGAAGAACGAGACGCAACCTCGTTGTTCTCCCATCATCCGACTCCCATTGTCTACAAAACAAACCCTCATGAAGCACCAACTGTTTCCACACAGACCAGTAGGATTTATGCCTCGAAGAAAGATCAGACACTGCCTTCCAATCTGGACGGCTGTCACACTCTTCCTTCTTCCGGATGAACCAACCTATGACCTCATCCTCCAGCTGAGCTTTCCTCAAAGCTTCAGAGGACAATTCTGGCTGAACCACAAGGCCCCTAGCCAGCGACTCTTTCTTCGGAGATGGCACCTCATGAACCACAGGGCTTGCCTCTTCAATATCCAGCACCTCTTCCTTGCCCTCTTCTCGGCCACATTGTTTGCACTGGCGTCGCAACAACGCATCAGCATTGGAATGCTTCTTGCCAGGCCTATGTTGAATTTCAATGTCGTATTCGGAGATCACCTCCAACCATCGTGCCAACTGACCCTCAGGATTTTTAAACCTGAGCAACCACCGAAGTGCCGCATAGTCAGTTCTAACGGTGACCCTTCTACCGTACAAATACTGGCGGAAATGCTTCAAGTATACCACCATGGCCAACAATTCTCGACGGGTGACACAATAATTTATCTCTGGTCTACCGAGCTTACGACTTGCGTAAGCCAAGACTTTCTCGTCCCCATCCTGCACCTGGGACAACACCGCCCCAATGCCGTCACCACTGGCATCTGTGTCTAAAATGAAATCTTGGTCGGGAATTGGATAGGACAAGATCGGTGCAGTCTGGAGCCTACTCTTCAACTCCTCGAATGCAGCCTGGCAGGACTCACTCCAAACAAAATCTCTTGATTTTTCAGTCAACTCATGCAGAGGACTAGCTATCCCTGCAAACCCACGAATAAACTTCCTATAATAGGATGCGAGGCCTAAGAAACTTCTCACATCCCTTACACACGTCGGAACAGGCCAATCAGCCACAGCCTGTACTTTTTGTGGATCCGTAGCCACACCGTCTGAGGACACAATATGCCCTAAGTAGGCCACCGACTGACGAAACAAGTGACACTTGCTGGGTTTTAACTTCAGCCCTGCGTGTCTCAACCTAGCCAACACCACCCTGAGACGCTCAATTGTCTCCGTAACTGTCTGTCCAAAAACAATTATGTCATCCAAATAGATGAGGAGGATGTCCCATTGCAAACCTGCCATAACCTTCTCCATGAGGCGCTCAAAGGTCGCCGGAGCATTACAAAGCCCGAAAGGCATACATTTCCACCGATACAACCCATTTCTCACAACAAACGTGGATTTCTGGCTGGCGTCTTCATCCAGTGCCACCTGCCAGTACCCTGAAGCCAAATCAAGTGTCGAGAACCACTTTGCCCCACTCAATGCATCAAATGTTTCATCAATGCGAGGCACATGATAGGCATCCTTAATGGTTACCGCGTTTAACCTCCTATAATCAACACAGAAGCGCTTGGTACCATCCTTCTTTCCAACCAAGACGACATTAGAGGCCCAGGGACTGTCCGATGGCTCTATCACCCCCCTCTTCTCCAAATCAACAACTTGCCTCTGGATTTCTTGTTGATTGCATAAAGGGTGGCGCCGTGGCCTCTCCTTTATCGGTCTGGCATCCCCAGTCTGAATGTGATGCTTAACCTCCTCTGTCATACCAATGTCGTGATCCCCACTGGAAAAAACATCCTGAAAGTCACTGAGACATTTCCGGACCTCTCCATGGTATTTCAGTTCAACATTCGACGTACCTCTCTGGTACAAGTCATGCAAATACTCGGGCAGGTTATGTGCTGACTCCTCCACCACACCAGAACTGTCCTCAATCAAATCTTCCTCCACGGGGAAAATGAGTCCCACCGTCGTCCCCTTTCTAGCAACCCTCTTTTCTTTACCAGGGTTGAAAACCCTCAATGGAACAATGTCGTTTCCTGACTCGACCAAAGACCGTGCAAGCACCATGCCTTTCTTGGCAAGCTCACCTCCACCCTGTAAAGGTTCAACTATTGCCGGTCCCACCAGTTCACCAGTTTTCCTCGTCACTATACCCGGAATGACTGCCTCATGACCCGCAGGGATCACCGTGTTCTCCAAGACAACTACCCTACCAACAAAAGGCGCACCCGCTAATCCAGTACACTTTATCTCCTCACCGCTTATGGTCAACTTCCGAGACCCAAAATCCAATTTCCCACCGGTAGCCATAAGAAAATCCATTCCCAAGATTCCAGAGGATCTCATGCTGGTAAAAACTGCCCTGACCAGTTGGGTCGTCCGACCGACATTGATTTCTACATCAGCAACACCCAGCACCGACAGCGGACTACCATCCACTTGTGTCACTTGAACACTGTCCTGCTCCAAAACTGGTCTCTTCTCCGTCGGTATCCTGTAGTAAACCTCACTGTCAATTAAAGTCTCAGTCGAACCACTATCAATCAAAAACCGACACTCCGTACCCCGAACAAACCCATTTTTACATAGAGTTCATACTGTGGATTCACAGTCCATTTGGGCAGATTGATCACTCTTTGCCCGTCGTCGCTTTTCTGTCCACCTTCGGATTTTCTTTTGGACCCTCTTTGGTTTCCAGCCCCGCGCGGGTCCCCGCTGGGCTGGCCAGAGTTTCCCTGCTCTGAGACATGTTTCTTGGGAGGCTCTTTACAATCTCGGGCGAAATGGCCCTTCTCATCACAGTTATAGCATATCCACTCTCTCGACCTGTCTCTCTGGTTCCCTCTCTTAGCCGGAATAGGATGACCCACCAGAATAGGCTGATCGGGAGACAACTTTCCCATCATATCAGCCATCACCTTCAAAGAATCGGTCTGAACCTGCAGTTGATCTTCCATCTTCTCTATCCTCTGGGTCATGTCGTGACCAAGTCCCCTTGCAATCTTAGGGGGTTTTCCATCCAACACTCTCTGTTGCTCAACCCTTTCAAAATTCTCTGTCTCGAGCGCGGCCCTGATGGCCTCATCAAGATTTATCGGGCGGGCCCTGTTTATACCCTCCCGAACAGTCCGACTATCCACTGCATCAAGAAAGTGATTCTTCGCTAGCCTCTCACGAGAGTCCTCCTGAATATTAGGGTAAGCCCTGACCACCAACTCATGGATAGCCTGCCCAAGTTCCTGAAGGCTCTCCTTCGACCCTTGCCGTCGATGCCTTAGCTCCACGAGATAGTTCTCGCTTTGCCTCCCTGAACCAAACCTTCTGTCTAGTAGCTTCACAAGCTTACCGTAAGTACGCCGATGACCCAACGACACATCCCCCAAAATTCTAAGAGCATCGCCCTGAAGACTTGCCGACAAATACCTTGCCGCTTGCTCTTCGTTCCATCCATTAACCTCTCTACATGACTCAAAATGTTGAAAATACTCTCTCCACAAAATCTTCCCCTTATATCTGTCGGGAATGATGTTTGGGCGTCGACACTTACGCTCCAAACTACCCCCATCTTCGTCAACGATAATTCTAGACTCCCTCTGCAAAGGCCAAGGACTCATACTTGTTGTTGGTGCCGTGACCGAGGGTTGCGCCTGTCTCTCTGGAAAGATGTTGCCAGCTTCACCCACCGGTCTGGTTGCAAAACTTAAAAGTTCACTGTGCAACTTCTTTGGATTAACCATATCTCCATCCTCCAGGAACGGGTTGGTACTCTTCCTCCCCTGTTCCGTACAATTCTGACTGAACAGAAATGACTGCGACACATCTGCAACATCAGTGACTGGCTTCCCAACTGCTCGTGAGGGCATTCCTGAGACAAAGTCCCTAAGTGAGGTGCTTTCCGAAAAATGGACACCCCTCCCCACCGCGGGGCCCGATTTAGGTTGTTTGTCTATTTCTGGAGACGAACTCGCCCCATTATCCGAGACATACCCGGAAGTTTTATCCGGGTACTGAAATTCAATGTCCGAATCCACCTTAAACCTCACACGACTACTCTCATGATTCACCCTCTCGCTTTCCCCACCAGGGGAGCCAGTGCCACCACCATGCTCCAGCGTCTTCTCAGCATGTTTCTTAGCATAGTGGTCTTTCTCCCACTGCAAGAGTTCCATATCCAACCTTGCACTAGTTAATCAATCTTGGATTCTCTGCAACGGACCTTCAACACCTAAGGTCCCCTCTTGACCCTTCCGAAATCCACTCATAACTATGTCTCGTATTCGTTCGTCCAAGTCCTTTTTTTACACAGTTTATGAGTAAACCCAGCAACAGGAATTTAGCACAACAATTATCCAAAATAACGTTTCTTAATTTTGAACAGAGAGATCAACAATCAATTCCAATCATCCCACTTCTGACACCATTTGTGGCGGACTATTTTATTTACAGGACCTGATCACTACGAATGAATATATATGGTCCTGGACCCTAGTATTGAGCGGCCTAAACGCTAGGGACAAGCTTCGTTTTGGAGGAAGTTTACCGCCGATTGGGAACTAATTGTCTCTCCCTACTGTTCATTCACACAATAAATTATGCACCAAATGATTCAAAAGAGTCCATGAATTTATGAAACAGAACAATCAACCAAGTACTTTATTTCTCCCCTCAGCCTATCTCGAATAATCGTAGTTACAGGTAACTGTGTGGTTTAATTACAAAGAAATATGTGGATGACCAGGAGCCACCTAAATCACATTCAACCATTTATGTAAGCCGCCTTGTCTATAATCATGCCCGTAATAATATACTGACTGTATGCAATTCACAGCAATAAACCACCATTCAACCGTGTACCTTCACGGCAAGGCAGCCCTCCTTTGTCAGAGCAGAGCTCACTCTTATTTAACTCTGCAATTATACCACTGTCAAATTGCTAATTAAACCCTATGGTCACCACCAGACTTTGGCGTTCCCGACAGCCTACCCCGAATACAATTCGGTCCTACCGTTCAACCACGCACACTGCGATAGCTAACGGCGACACTAAACTGTCCACCCAATGATCGACCAGCCCGCAGCTATAGTCAATCCCCCACGGATATATTCCACCTTCAACCAGTGCACACACAATACTGGTTCAACCAAGTGATGAGCTAAATCACACACACGCTACACTTAAGTCAGTACTTTAAACCTAGGCACAATATACAGAGCATGCAAACATACCTTGTTCTTCCTTCGAGATCTTGCAGCGAACTGACTGTCTGGCACCCCAGTGCCAGCAACTCTCGCACGCAGCACGCAATGCCCACGGCATGCGCTGATCGGGAAAACCCGACCAGCTCGCGACTGCGCTACACCAACTACACGTCAACTAATAACATTATCGCAACATGCACTGACCGTCACAATATTATCTATTCCGGCCATATTGATATGTGATCATTTCACTATCATCAGCCAATGTATGGCCCTGGGTGGGTTTGTTTACATTGCAATTTTCTGGCAGAGTCATCAACTCCAGACCATGGGTCTGGCTAGGGACTTTAATAAGCTCATTAGTATGTTAGAGCTAGCCAGAAGTGTTTTGGGACTAGTAGAAGAGGCTTAGTTAGGTGTTTGTGCGACAGCGTGAACACCTCTTGACATTGTTTGTTTGTTGGTTTGTTTTTTTCTTCTTCTTCTTCTCCTTCTCGATGAGACTTATCGTACATAAAAAACATTGTTCCAAAGTTCACAGAGCCTTCAAACTTGACACATACTTAGACCATAACATGTAGTTGTCAATAAATTGATGACATAGTTTTTGGTAAAGTTGTGACGTCATGGTGACGTCATAAGATATCGAAATACACTAAAATCCAATTTTAATATTTCAAAAAATCATGTCTCATGAACCACAAAGATA